>JANHGN010026471.1:0-12142 GCA_024605025.1 Megaceryle maxima
CCTGCCTGGTTGTGCTCCATGGTCTCACGCAGCCAGTGAGGAGCTGGCAGTGCCCAATGAGAGACTCTTGCAACTGGCAACATGAATAGTGCAGTTTACTGAAAGCAACAGAAGTGCAGGTTCTCATGGATTGCTGGTGATAAATTCACTGTCTGCAAGGCACATGCAGATATACAAAACATGTTAAAGAGCAGCTCAGCAAAATTTCTAAGTTTCTCAGGGAAATGCTCAGAAAGTCCAGATCTTACCCAAAGGTGTCTGTATGGGGGGGAAGTGAGGTTCAGCTTGTCAACTGATCTCAGGAGTCAGAGATGATCAGTGATAGTATTCACCCTGACTTGCCCACAATGATGTCTTCCCTGACATCCCTCCTTACTTAAACCATTTTTATATTATTTTCCATCTTCAAGGTGGAGCTTGAGTGACTCTAGTCATACAGACCTTTATTATGATTGCTGTAAATTTCTCTTGCTTTGCTTTTAAAGGTGTAGCTGAAGAAAATTCAGTGTGCAAGCTCAGTGAGGGGTCCTTGCACTTTGAAGGCGGGTAGCCTGTGGGATGGAGGTGTGTTTTGGTATCATAATGAGCAAAGTTCACACAAAGGACAGCACTTTGTCTAAAAATGACAGACTGTTGGCACAGGGTGGCAAATGGGCAGCTTATCAGTCTTGTGGTACTATCAAGTTCCCATCTCTGCCATGATTCACAGAGCTTGGCTGTGGAGTCTTCACTCTACCTTCTGTGCTGTTTGCAGGCAGTGTTGTCCAGAGAACCACTGTGGAGTGGATTCCTTGCGTACTAATTGCACTCCACCCTAGGAGCTGCTTCGATAGTATACCTTTCCTTAATGTGTGAGCAATGCTGTACCTTTAACATGATTTTAATTTCTAACTCACCTTCAGTCATTATTCCACAACTTTCAATACAGATACTTCACTCCAAGATCTAGAAAGTCATTATAGAAACATTCCCATAAGTGTTTTTTAAGAGGGAAACACTATAAAATATTTCCCATAAGATTTTTTTTTTTAAGGGAAAAAACCAGCAATGATTTTATTAAAGAATTGAAACATGATCTCTGAGCTAAAATATTTTGCTTTGAGGGCACTGGAAGGAGCATGAGAAACTTAAAATCTTAAAAGGGATTTCAGCAGGAAATGCAGTGGTATGACACATGCTATTCAATGGTCAAGGTTACAGCCCCAGTGCTAGAGGAAAACAAATTCATGGGATGCCTGCCTACTTTTTCCCATGCCTGTTCATCATGCTACAGACATGTATTTCCTAGAAGGTTAATTCTAGTTATTTTGATACAGGCCTCTCTGTATTTCAAGAACTCTTAAATTTCCAGAGTATATTCATGATTAATTTTAAACATTATAATTGTAAGGATAGTCTTACATATATGACCCAAACATAATTCATAGGGTCACAAAGTGCACAAGTAGCAAAATCAAAGCAAGCGTACTCAGTCTCAGTTTTCAGAGAATCTTACTCTGTGTTGGTTTCACTCTTATTTGAACTATTCAGAGGTGACAAACACTTTGATTGCTTAAAGCTGAGGAACATATCCTTGAATATTTTCACATATAGTCAAGATTTCTGTATCAAATGTAGATTAGGAGTTTAATCTTGCATTTGTGAAAGTGTAGAACATTTTTGTCCTTGAAAGATGAGAGACTGCTTCGGATATTATTTAGCTGGTTTAATGGAAACCTATCTATCTATCCTAGTGGATTTGTAAGAAGAAATGAAATGTAGATATCAAGGGAAAAAAAGGTGCAACCAA
The DNA here is from genome assembly GCA_024605025.1 of Megaceryle maxima. Lineage (NCBI taxonomy): Eukaryota > Metazoa > Chordata > Aves > Coraciiformes > Cerylidae > Megaceryle > Megaceryle maxima. The sequence goes on from JANHGN010026471.1 coordinate 1,790, forward strand.
ACCAGATATACAGATGCTCTTCAGAGTAAACCTGGTACATTGAGAAATAACAGCTGAAATCTTACCTACACTTCTAATATTAAACTGTAAGTAATAGGAAATTGAAGATAGCAAGTTTACTGAATAAAGCAAAATTGTGTAATTATCAAATGAAACCATATCAGGTACCAATGTCTTGTTATAGATCTGTACACCTACCCAGGAAAATAGAGCTAAGTCTTTTTGAGAAGAATGATCTACTGGGCAACTTGTAGCTCAGTAAACGTGGAGTTGCTGTTGCTTGTAACTGGTCATAGTGCTGTGTTAAATTAATGGTGTGGACCTCAACAAGTGTCAGGCTTTGTCTGGGTTTGTCTTGGCCAGCCTGGAGATTTTTTATTTTTTTAACTTGCTTAGCTGTAACAGCAGTTATCTGACAGCTGATAGATTATTATCTAGTGACCAGAGGACTATTACCTACCTTGTTTTAGCTTTTGTTTAGCTCTTAGAGTTGTGTGGCATAACAGCTAACATTGAATAGGTTTTTTTAACTAATGCAAAGTAATTACGACTAGTTATTCTGTGGAGAGTGAGCCTTCTGACCCTAGACCAGAGCAGAGGAGAACAGGCATTGGTAGAAGACTTGAAAGTACAGGTACATGATGATTTCAGAGGCCCCAGGGCTAAAAACCAACTAGCCCATGGTCATATACTGCTCAGCAAAGGAATGTAGCCTTGGGAGGTGTATAAAACTAGTTTTAGAGGTAATAATGAGAGCAGAAAATTTTCAACATACATAAAACACAGCATGTATAATAAATTCAGTTTTGTGGATGTGCAGATCAATGAAAATAGAGCAAGATATACACCACGTTAGCCAACGTATAAAAAAACCCCTTGCCTGTGACAAATTGGTAGCAGTAGGGAAATTTGAAAAGCCAATCTTGAGCTGACCTTTAATTAGTGGCCTAGGCATACTTTAAACAACATTAGATGACAGTGTTTAGTTATATATTTATTTTTTGTTTTCAAATACTATATTACCAAATTAATAATTAGTAGAACATGTTTTAATTTAAGATATTGAAAGAATATTACAGCTGGACACCCCTATGAAACTAAGACTTGAACTGAGCACTACAGAGGAGTTGGGCTGAGACAAATTTAGTGTTGGACTGTACAGTGTTAAATATTGACTTGAAAAATCTGACACCTCTGAGCTCAGGTAAAGGTGTTCCTTTTGAGGATAGGTAAGTGCTGACTTCTGGTACATTCTTGCATCAAGGGAGTGGTTTATGTGCAAACAGGCTAGGTAGGAGCCTTTGGACTTTCAGTATCTTTCCTGGACTCTCTAGATTCCTCTGTTCTGTGACAGCTGATCATGTTATCTGATCCTTTCTTTATCTCCCACTTTCCTAGTCTGTGATTACTTTTTGTTTTGGTTTTGATCCATATTTACCCTTCTTACTTTATCTCTCATTGCCTTTTGTATCAGTGTCCTATTTCTCTTCACTTCTCTTTGTTTAGTTTATTCCTAACCTGTTCTTTCTTCCAAAGAAATAAGGATAAATCCTTGATCACTCTGCTTTGTGTTTATATTCTTTTCTCCACATTTTATCTGTTTTGTCTGCTCAGGCTTCATGCTCTTTGCTCTCATAAACGAATCTTTTACAGTGTTTACAATAGCGAGTCCTCACTCTTGGCTGGCTCTTAAACATTAGTTTTACGGTTACACTTGAAATGATTAGAGAGCAATTGTTGAAGGGTTTATGTAAATGCCAAGTGCTTAAGTGTAAGTTTTGACTTTGAAGAAATCATCCGAATAAAGGAATATTCTTTAGAATTTGAACTGACACGGTGAATTGATCACTAGTATTTTGTGTCTTAATAATGAATACTGTGATTCTGAAATAGTGATTTTTAGATGCCTAACTTGGAGAATAGGAGCCCTGGTTATCATAGCAGGTTTTGGGGGTCTTAATGTGCCTAGGATTAAATGCTATCAAAATTATGTTTTTCTGCAAAGCATTGGCCTACAAAATTGTATCCCCTTCAACTCCTATTAACTTAAATATAACAGTGACAACAGAGTGTGATTTATTTGACATTTTTCCCCAATTCCTTCTTTAGGAATTCAAAGTTGTTTCCTTGCTCCACTGATTTAATCTCTACCTTTTCTATTGGTGTTATTTTTTTCTCTAGTTGCAGGGCTGTATCTATAACAAAGAAGTTGATTTGCTGTGTGGGCTTTGTTTATCTAGATACTTACTGCATGGATGCCAGGAGGAGGGTTGTCCCTTCACGATTCTAGGCTACAATGAATCACAACATACTATTTCAAAGAGAGGAGACAGTGATGCTTCCTGCTCAGAACAAGGTCAAGCACAACAGCATAGTGCTGAAGGACTCTTACAAAAATGCTCATTTTATGGCAAAACTCTGGTGCTCCTGTATGAGATATGTTGTATATCCCTGCTTATTTTAAAAGAAATTGCTAATGACTCTTTTCTCAGGCAGGTGTAAATGGATCACAATTGTGTTTTGATGTTGCAGGAAACTGGAAAGTTGAGAAACAGGACTAACTGAGCTGGCACGTGATCTGAAGAGATTAGAGCAATAGGTGATAGAGGCAGCATGATTTTAATTTGACAGCTCCTTCTGGAATTGGTTTAGCCCTGTACAACTGCATTAGTCACATACAAATATCCCTAAACTTCAAAGTGTAGTTATTTTTATCGCCATTAGGAGTATTTGACTATTGTGATAAAAAAAAATTATGCTTTATTCTCTCTTTTCTACGTAATTGATTCCATCGAGGGAATCTTGTCATGATGCCAAAAAGCAGAATCTTGTTCACCTTTCTGCTTTCTCAGTAAGAGATAAAGTGATTAATGGTAGCAAATAAATGGATCCCGAGTGCTTGAGTTAAACTAATGGCAGCTCAGCTGTTACACCACTAGTAAATGGAAAGGGAAACATTCCATCTTCCTGATACAGAAGAACCCTGCTTCATCATCCCCTTTTCTCTGCTTGCTTTCATTGTGAAATTCTCATTATAAGAAGTAGGAGCTGACATCTGCTGGAGAGAGTTCTTATGGATGACTGTTTTCCTGTTAACAGAGGCAAAAATCTGATGGAGGAAAAGGGAAAGAAACTATATTAAGAGACAGTTTTTCTGGGATGTGAAGGGGGAAAACCAACAATACAAATGAAAAGATTTTATCCTTTGGTGAAGGATAAATATATGTAAAAATTCTGATAGCTCCATCCCCTATCTAAGAGAAAAACAGATGAATTATCTGATTTTTCTCTGAGTATCCCTCTTCAGGGTTGAAGAGAGATCAGAAGGATGATAACAAGGATAAGTAATTTGAAGGATTAGGAAGGTTTAGAGGAAGGGAAACTCAAGGCATGGAGAGGTGTGAGAAAGGGTGACAGCAGAAATAAGTGGAGGGAAGGTGTGTGCTAGTGAGGAATAGTCAGATTTTCACAGATGACTAAGGGAGAGTTACATGAGAAATATCCAAACTTAACAAATAATTGCAAGGGGGACCTTTTGGGAAAGGGAATCTTGCAAAGCCAACAGTTCCTAGGTAGCCATATCAGTAATACCATAAAAGATTGATATGACCTCGGTAATGGAATCAAAAATAACAACCCAAAGTTGTTACTTTGGGTACAGACAGTGCTGTGAGCTTAGCTGGGTTTCACAGGTGATTAATGGGGAGTCAGGTGAGAGACAATGAGCTCCACAGATAATTGGAGGGCATTAGTGAGAACCTGTGGGGGTTAAAACTTGCAATACCAACAGAATTTAGGTAACCCTATCAGTGTATGGTAGAAATCTTACATGACCTAGGTAATTGGATCAGAAACACCAAACGTGGGCATGGGTGTAACAAAACTGGGACCAATGGAAAAAAGTATGAAGTGGATTGTTCATCTATGGAGAGATAAGGGCAGACCAAAATGAATGTGGAAAGATAGAGAGGGGGAAGGATAGAAAGATCTGATTAAGTTCAAGCAGGCTGCTGGTCAGTACCCTTGCCTGGCAGAGCACTGCACATTGTCACTAACTTACCCTATCTTAGAGTCCTAGAATGGTAGGGGTTGGAAGGGACCTCTGTAGATTGAGTCCAACCCCCCTGCCAATGCAGGAACACCCAGGGCAGGCTACATAGGAACAGATCCAGGTGGGTCTTGAAAATCTCTAGAGAAGGAGACTCCACCACTTCTCTGGGCAGCCTGCTCCAGGCTCTGTCACTCTCACAGTAAAGAAGTTTTCCCTCATGTTGAGGTGGAACTTCCTGTGTTTCACCTTGTTACCATTAACCTCTCATCCTATCCCAGGGCACCACTGAAAAGAGACTGGCCTCTTCTGCTTGACACCCCTCCTTCAGATATTAGTAAACATTTATAAGATCCCCTCTCAGTCTTCTTTTTTTCCAGGATAAACAGCCCCAGGGCTCTCAGCATTTCCTCATAAGAGAGATGTTCCAGTCTCTTCATCATCTTTGTAGCTCTCCATTGGACTCTCTCTAGTATTTCCCTGTCCCTCTTGAACTGGGGAGACCAGAACTGAACACAATACTCCAGATGTAGTCTCGCTAGGGCAGAGTAGAGGGGGAGGAGAACCTCCCTTGACCTGCTGGACACACTCTTCTTTATGCACCCCAGGATACCATTGGCCTTCCTGGCCACAAGAGCATGTTGCTGATCCATGGACACCTTACTGTCCACCAGGACTCCAAGGTCCCTTTCCATGTAGCTGCTTTCCATCAGATCTACCCCTAACCTGTACTGGTGCATGATGGTGTTCCTCCCTAGGTGTAGGGCTTTACACTTATCCTTGTTGAACTTCATTAGGTTTTCCTTTGCCTGGCAAAGCATCACAGCCTTCCGGTGTATCAGCAAACTTGCTGAGGGTAGACTGTCCCTTCATCCAGGTCATTGATGAAGATGTTGAATAAGACTGGACTCAGACCTGACCCCTGGGGAACACCACTACTTGCAGGTTGCCAGCTGGACTCTGCACCACTGATCACAACAGTCTGAACTCTGTTGTTCAGCCAGTTCTCAACCCATCTCACTGTCCCCTCTTCTAACCCACACTTCCTAAGATTTCCCGCAAGGATGTTATGGGAGAGAGTATCAAAAGCCTTCCTGAAGTCAAGGTAGACAACATCCACTGCTCTCCCTGCATCTACCCATTCAGTCACATGATCATAGATGGCTATCAGATTAGTCAGACATGACTTCCCTTCAGTAAATCCATGCTGGCTACTGTTGATAACCTTCTTTTCTTCTTTATGCTGAGATATGATCTCCAGAATGAGATGCTCCATTTCCTTTGGAATATGGGAATTGATACCTTTGGAATATGGGAATGTGATGGAAATGAGTCTGACTGCTCTGTCATTACCAGGGTCTTCCTTCTTGCCTTCTTTGAAGACTGGAGTGACATTGTCTTTCCTCCAGTCCTCAGGCATGTCACCTGTTCTCCATGATCTTTCAGAAATGGAGAATGTTAGAGCAACACCATCAGCCAGCTGATCTTCTTACTAAGCTCTATTCCTGACTGTTTTGTGTCTGTGTATGTAGGCACACTACCGAACTCATGTGTGTCTGTGTTGTACATGCTCAGCTTTGCTGTTGGCCAGACCCACAACTGGGAGCTGTACCTGTATCTGACTGGGATGGGAGGAGCCTTGGGTTGTAGCCCACCAAGCTAGGGAGAGGAACTCCACTGGATTCCCAAGCCCTCCAGATTCACCTTCACTGCAGCAGGGAAAACGTAATCAATTGTTTAGAGAGGGTAGTATTGCATCTGAATAACTTTGTTGTCTTAGACAGTGTGCTGCACGCATCAGTAGTAATTGCCGTGGCAGATTACAGAAATAGCTCCACTCCCTCCCCTCCAGGAACATAAATTCTTGCAGCTGGGTGCACAAGGTGGCAAACTAGTCTCAGCTCAGCTCCCAGGGCAGACAGCCACAGGCAGACTCATTCCTTGCTATTGCTCTCTGTAGCACTAGTCAGAAGAGGCTTGAAAGCTCCTGTAAGAGCCAGATTGCCTCAGGACCTCTTCCCTCAAGAGTGTGGCACAGACATGAGTCTTTGTTATCCCTAGATACGCTCTGGCAGAAACATATTGGTGTGCTGGAGCTGATAGGAGCATGTGAAAGAGCAATGGCCAGAAGTGAGTTGGGGAGACAGGTAGATGTGTTGTGGTATCGTGTAGACAAAGAAAGGAGGTATCCTCAACAGGAGAGAGAAACTGGGGTGGGAAAAATGCAGAAGTTTGGAAAAGGAAGTTTTACAATAACAGCAGACACAGAACACGGAGATTTAGAAGGAAGGTGAATTAGATCAATGACAGCTTGGCAATGTCAAGTATTTTATCTCATAATTCTATGTGCCCTAAATGTCAAAACTCTCTATTCATCCTCGGCATGGTTAGAATCTTCTTCCAACTTTTTTTTTTTTTACAAAGATCTGAAGTTTGTTCAAAATACACACATAAAACACCCTAAACCTCAGATCTGAGACTGATGCATTAATTGCATTTCCTCTCCTTATTTCCTTTAATTTATGTGAAGATGTTACAGGATGTGTTTGTTACTCAAATATCATGAAGAACCGGGGACTCGTTAAAAGTGCCCTGTATCCTAGTTGGAGGAATGAAAGACTATCTTAGGCTTCTTTAACAGTATGAGGTTTCAATAGAAATAAAATGTGTTCTTGACTTTATCAAAGACTTATTTTGAGACTTAAAGCAAAACACTTGGATATGTTACTGGCTAAAGCCTTTTGCCTGTGATCTAGAAGATAATGGAAAAGAAGGCTAATGTTTGCTAATTGTGTCTGGGGCACTTGGTGAATACAAACCAGAGAGGCATTATTATCCCTTTTTTTTTTTTTTTTTTTTTTAATATATTTTTCTTTTTGCAATTTTGGGTAGTATTTGTTTACTACTAAAGTAATATATTTCTGGAAGTTGTTAGCAGCAATACTTGATGGTGTTATGATTAATTTCTCTTACTAGTATCTCTTCTGAGAGAGTGGCTTGTTACTTCTGATAGGGCTATGCTGTCCATCCTAAAAAGTATGGAACAATTTTAGCTCATTCTGTGATAAAGTGTTAAATGCATGACAGATGTGCTGATGCACAGGCTTCCTAATCATGATGTCAGTAACATAAGAAGAGTTCCATTTTTGACATGATAAATAAAAATGACAGTCCACTTAGATTCTTTGCATGGTTTGTCAGTTCCAATTCTCATCCATGTTTCTAAGTATTCTCAAACATGTCAGGATCACAACATGCTTTGAATAACTTACAAGGTATGATTTAAAATCTAATAGAGATCTAGACTCTAATCTTAACTACATCTCGTGTTTTATGTATCAGCTATGCAGAAAAAACTCCAGACTGTCCATGAACCTGTATTTTTTCTTGTTGATTTTTACACATACATTGATATACAACTATTTCAAAACCTATCAGCAGAGTGTTTCCACCCATGTTGCAATAACTTCATAAATATTAATGTAGCTGCCACATAGTTGAGAAGTAGGACATTTCCCTTCACGCTGTTGAATTTTGACCACATCATTACCATTGGTAACAATAAGATGGTTTGTTTCTGGTGTTAAAGGCATATAAAGACTGTCACTGCTATCTAAGCTAACCCATGAGGCAACACAAACCATAGACTTTTTCTTCAGTTGGCCTAGGGGATAAACTGGAACATATTTTTCAGAAAGAAATGCAGACTTGATTTATAAAGTCTGCATAATGGAGATACCAGCTAATGCTTTGGTGTTTCAGCAGATGTTTTATTCTCAGAGGTATAGAAAATGTGACCTTTTTGTCATTAATTTTGCTACATATTATGGTATCCAAACCTCCTGATTATTGCAATAATGCTGAATATTGTCTACTAGATTAAATAAGCCCTTTAATTAGAAAACCTCAGAGTTTCTCTCCCTTAAATCTGTAAAAGCTTTACCAACCTTTACAGAGCTTTCCCATTCTTTATTTATTCACTTTCAATAAGTTAAGAAAGAAGAGTAAACTTGGTATATTTTAACTGAATCAATGTTTATATTTGACTTTGCAAAACCATCCAAAAGTTGTCTTTAGATTGTCGGATACCTAGGCTTTGAGTAACAAAGGTCCTTATACTGGTCTGAAAAGGCGTTGTGTGGTTTGGGTTTTTTTCTTTTCCTTGCTGTAAAATCATATTTTGTGGAAGAAAATATAATGGGAGAACAGAATTTTAAAAATGCCTATAATTAAGTCTCCTTTCTCCTTAAGGATACTTTTAGCTACATTTTAATACAGTGTGTTTCATACCCTTCCCTTCTCTTGTTTGGTTCTCTTCACTATGACTCATGGGAGCAAAGTCAAGCTGTCTTTGGAGAAGACCAAAGGTTGCGTTAACAAAGAGGAGGGGCAGACAGAAACAGGTAAAAAGGGATTAAAGCAGTAAGTTTTCAGGTTCCTTTTAGTTGAAAAGATTAGAAGCGGTAGCTATTTTCAACTAAATTTTCTTCAGTTTTGCTGCTTCTGATAATTCTGTTACAGCAAGCAGTCATAAGAAAATAGGAGTTTATCCAAACATACCATATGCAAGAGAGTTAGGAAGTTTTAATTTTTCAGGCTTTCCTGAAAAATGCATTATTCTAATAATAAGATTTTAAAAGGTGGTGAGTTTGGCTAGCCTATTTCTGTGTTTCAAAAAATAAATATGTTAATTATTTTACAAGTTATTTTTTGATTTCTCCTTGAGAATGGGTGGTTTATTTTTAGTCAGTGAGATTTTTGTGATCAACGAACTTTTGCATAGCTCTTTCTGCTTTTGAATAAGTACTCTGCTTTAACATCTAAAGACAGAGCATACTAGGGTTTATTGTAACACTTAAATGTAAAGTTCTAAAGTTAATTTCATTTGAATTAACTTTATGACATAAATCAAGTGTTTGTAATGGCAGAAATGGTGTCTCTGAATTGTAGGTTGCCTGATGACTTCAAGGTAAAACTGACAACTGTCCTTTAAAATATAATTTTATTATTAGTATTTAGAAAGATTTGTTTTTCATACCATGTAAAAAAAAATTTAAGTTATGTAACAATCACATTTTTCTTTACTCATAGACAATTATGAACAGACCTCTGTAACCCTCTCACTCTGTACCTGCAGCTGTAAGCTTGCCCTCAGCTTCCTGGAGGATTTGCTGCCTTTGTACCTAGGCATAGATATTTATTGCAGCTTTTTTTTTTTTTTTTTTTTTTTTTTAAATATAGTGTAGCTGTAAAGAAGCAAGGAAAGGAAATTGATCTTTCATAATATTATGTCTCAATTTAATTCAAAGAAATTGATGATCAGGTCTCTTATATGCTCAAAAGCAGCACCAGGCAACTGAGCAGTATCCTCTAGCTAAAAAGCAAACCACTACAATTTGAATAATAATTCCAGTGAAATATGATGAACATTACACAGCTGATTGTGGCTTTTAAATGCACCCATGTTCTTGTGATATACAAATAAGATTTTATACATGTCCTAAATTAAGTTTTGAAACTGCTACTTTACTTGATATTGGAAATTACTGTTTGAAACTGTATCATGGTGACCATAAGTTATTTTTCTTGTTCAAGAATATTCTATGGCACTATTATGCTCAAACATTGTATAGTTAAATATTTTAAATTTAATTTAAATTCTAAACGTACTCATTTTAGACTAATTTTCTCTTCTTGCCTGCATGTGATTGATTTGTGTGTGGCACAAAGATCTTAAACAATATTTAGTAAGTTCTTAAAAAACAAGGAGTGCTCCAGAGGCTACTGTAGAAGTCGTTTAGTAAATGACATTTAGTAAGCGATCATTTTTTACCCTAATTATAGAAACTAACAGATGATCAAATAATCTCTTTTTTCAGAATTCATTTAAGTGTGAAAATGAAATATACTTACACGTGGATATACCCTGTTGTGTTTTCCGCATTTCTACCCTATATGGGCTAGACATCTGCTGTCACTTAGCAGAGGCTTAATGCTGGTGAGAGTTACTTCATCAGTCTACCTTTTATCTGGGCAACATGTTTTTGAGTTCATGCAGGAAGACAGTAATATTCCAAGATGTCTGTATAGCTTGTTTAATTATCTCAGTTTAAGAACTCTTACAAGTAAAGTGTGTGTTTTCTTCTGTTATCTCAGAGAAAAAGCTCTGGATGGAATGGCTGATAGGTAGCTAACTTTCAAGAAGTAGATTAATCTGAAAAAAACCAATAGATTTAACATACTTTTTTAATAATAAAAATGAAGATACATTTTGTCTGTATTTTTTTAACTTTTCTCATTTTCTT
>JANHGN010026471.1:12153-61359 GCA_024605025.1 Megaceryle maxima
CATTTTCTTCTAAAATATGGGTTAATTTATCTCTGACTAAATGAGAAAAAAAAGTAATAGAAAAGAACTGATGTGTATGTTGCACATATAATCACACAAAGTACTGCATAAGTTTCTATCAAATATTCATCACCATCCACAATCACATGTTTCATAGAGGTGTTTTCCAGTAGTCATGTCCCTACTAGTAAAATCTGGCCTGCTGAATTGTATGCTTGCATTGTTGTTATCTTCTCTTGCTATAAAGACAGTTCCTCACTGGATAGTCTTGACCGAGATTCCCACTGGTTTTAGTCCCTCTTGATAGTGCTCAATATGATCTTAATCATCAAGCTACTCCCCCACATTTATGAGGTTTTGTTTTAGTTCAGACAGGCATTATGATATGGAGGCTACTGTTCCATTTTTCAGGCTGCTTTTTGAAGAGCTAATACAAATATACATTAGTGAATTCTTCTGAGATGTGGAAATGCTTTTCATTCTATAAATTTTAACAAAAAATGTTTTTCAGCTATCTGACTATTTTTTCCCCCAGAGACTTATATGATAGATCATCATACCTCCACGATAAATATCTACTCTGTGCATGTGTTCATTTGTAACTTCTGCCATTTTTCCTTCCCCTTTTTTCCCTAAGAAGATAGAAAGGTACAGAAATGAAGAGGTAGAAGATCACTTTGGGCCACTTCTGGAAAAAGCCATTTCTGTTTTCAAGTAAAGATCACCTTCTAACAGACTGTATGTGTCAGTGATGTGAACTAAGTACGTTATCTTAAAAGCAAATAGACATTTTTCATTCATCCTAATGAAAATAGGAGCTTTATGATCCCTGTTGGAAGAGAAGTTTCTTCATTTTAGGTAGTGTGTTGGGTTGATGCTGCTAAAGAATTTCTAGGACTTGAGTGTGGCATAAATTTGGAACATTATTCATGGCATGTTGCCATACAGACTTTAGACTAATTGCTTTTGACTTCCGTCTGCTTCCGAAAGTGCTCTGTAGGCATAACCAGTACAAACTGGACTTAGTAGTACTTACAGAGAAATTGGCAACTGCTGCTGTACTGGCCATGCTTGGATATCTAACTAAATACTGGCTTATTGTCAGAGATCTCATTGCTGCAGTTTTTTGAGGGGAGTCATTGGAAAGAAGGGTAGGGTATTATAGGAAAAATAATCCTGCAGGTTCTGCTTAGTTTGCACATCATTCATTGCTTTGGCCTCATCTACATCTTCTCCTGCATGTTCTCTTGCTTTATTTGTGCTGTCTCTACTTAACAGCTTAGCAGCTGTTAACGGCCATTTGACTTTTCATCCAAGGAATTCTCATATTTCAATAGTTTTCTGTCTTAACAAGTAACTTGATTATTATTTCCATACAGGAAAATCTAACTGTTTATCAGTGAGAGAATTTAGTGTTTTAAGAGATTAATTATCTTATATCCAAATGCAGAAGAGGTGTTTGTGTTTTGGGGTTTTTTTTATACAACATAAGGCTTTAAAGATTCCCCCCCCCTCACCAACCCCCCCCCCCCCAAGCTGGAAAGTACATAGGTATATAAACTAGCCATTAATTTTCATTCGTAGGTAATCCCCATGGAAACACTTTCAAGTAAAAATAAAAATGTGAGGGTTTGATTTGCTGTCTGACAGGTTCCACAAGGTGCTACAGACAGTGTCTTCAGTAGTATGTCAGCTGCTCACAGTTTAGACCTCTCCCTTTGTCTCCTCTGGGGTGGATTACTGCTTACACTGTCAGTGGGCTACACCAGATAGCCATTTAGAAATTGCAGTGACTGCAGATTAAAGCAGCTGTCTGCTCAGTGTGTTCTCACCAGAAAATACCACTTAGGCCTGCATATCCAGGAATTGTGCCAGTTTCTTATTGATTTGTGGGTGAAGTTCATGGCATTAGCTGGTTCTCATTCCTCATGACACTTGTGAGCACATGGTGCTGGAAAGAACAGTGGGTCAGAGTGTGGTTCTTTTCCACGGCTGTCTACACAGCTCACTATCCTTTTCCTCTTGGGAATGCTTTCTGAATGAGTAAAGAAGTAGTTATATATTCTTTTCTTTGCAATTTAGGATGCACCAAGAGTAAAAATTCTTGAGTGTTTGTCCTAAATTGTATTTGTTCTTATTAATACTTTCTGCAATATCAGTACATTCATCAGTACATTCACCAGCACATGTGGAACACATGCTGTGAACTACTGCGATCCAGAACCATGCCCAGTTTTGGTGATAGTGCCAAAGTTACCTGTTGCCTTCTTACCTTAGTTCGTGACATCTTCAGATCTCAGAAATGGCAGATGTATGAAGCATGAAAAGTATGTAAACAGGAAAGTCCAGGGTGTGTTAAAATGATACCAATGTTTTTCTTCTTAAGGCCATTAAAACAAAACAGGAGTCGCAAGACCTCTCTGATGTCAGAAGTGCCTGTGCTCTTGAAGATACCATTTTCATATATATTTTCAAATTATGAGGCTTTGACTAGATGAAACCGGGCAATATCTGATTGCTTCTTAGAGTAGTCAGTTATGAGCCCACTTTATCTATCCATGCCACGTTCTCTGTTTCAGCTGACCATAGTGTTTTTAATTTCCTGACCTGAATTGTCACTTGGCATTGCCAAGTGCTGCTAACTCTCAAACTAGCCCTTCACTTTTCTAAATGATTTTTTGACTTTTAATACCATAATTATCCTGAAGATACCTGAAAAATTTACAAAGACAAATAGGTTTCTTTTTTGAATTAAAGCATTCAGATCTTTCAGCATATTGGGCTCTTCAGGATGCAGCACAAGGACAGTAATATATTCTGCCAGCAGTGGCATTTGTTAGAAAATTGGAGGATGTATTCAATAAAAATCAATTTTTCTGATGTGACTTGAGTATTTTGCTAATACAGTCAACAAGGCCAATACACTGTTAGAAATTATTTGGACATAATGGAGAAGAAAGCAGAAAATAGTTGTCATGTTATTGAATAAATCTGTGATTTTCTGTTTAATCCACCAGTTCAAAATGTTGACAGTATTGACAATATGTAGTAGAGACCAGTAAAGTGTAGAGAGAAGGACAATAAAGCAGTGGAATGGGTAGAATAGCTTCTCTGCTAGAAGAGATTAAACATTTGCAGAATTTCCAGCTTGAGGGAAAAAATATATATACCAGAGGGCAAATAATGAAATGTTTTGAGTTGCTTGGAAAGAGTGAACAATTATATACTATTTATCACTATCTGAGATCTAAGAAAGATGAAAGGTATTGATAAAGCACACTGATGAAAACTGGCAGAATATAGTGAGGAAAACTGTTCTTTAAACATCTGTTTCTTCTATGGTCACAGTCAGGATTCAGGGCTTTAGTATGACTGTTCTGATATTATGCTCCCACTGTGAGGCAGAGAATTGATTCAATACTCAATTTATATGAGCCCTTAGGAACTGAATGCCCAAGATCATGATGGGAATTTGAGACAGTGCAGTACTTTCAATCTAGGTCTTTCTAAATCCTAGGTTAGAGCCTTAGTTGTCTTATTTATTTTTTTCTTTGTGTTTTGAAGAAACAAAAACAAGTATAAAAAAAATCCCCAAGCAACAACACACAACAACCCATAACACAAACAAAAAAACCCAAGCAAACAAGCAAAACCTTTATTTGAAAGAAGTCTTTGTTTATAGAATGAAAAAAGAAAAGGCGTGGGGTGGGTGAATGTGACCACACAGCTCAGTCTTTCAGCCATGTGGTCTTGAGGCATCAGTTCAGGGGTGTTCGAACACTGTGCTTTTTCCGGAGGCAGAAACTAACCCCTGTTCACACTTTTCATGACTTAAGTTGGCTTAGACCAAACATCTGTGAATAGGCTTCTTCTATTACTCTGGTTTCATCTGTTCTAGCAGCTTGCTTGCCTAGGTTACTGCGCTGCTCAGACTTACTATTGTCTGAGTACTATGAAAACTAGGGCCTTTATAATTAACTGCCTTTAATTACAGAAGCACATGAATGGTGAAGAATCTAATTCTGAAACCTGTAATGCTTTATGTTCCAACTCATATCATAACACATATGATCAAATGCCTGAAATCAGGGTAGAGGTCTAAAAATAGATTTTAAATATATGAGGAGAAAGATAGGTCAATGAAATTTTAGAATAAATTACAGCTGTGTTCCTCACCAGCTACTGAAACCAAGGAATATATTTATACCTGTGTTGATATGTCCTTTTTGTGTCCTACAGGGAATGAATTCCATTTGCAGTCTCATTTTTTGCCTCAGGGTTATGTGGTACCTTTGCTAGGAGTACTTTTTTTGTAGGTACACCAACTCAAGAATATTGCTAACTTGCCTGGTATATTTTGGAGTAGCTTCATATTTGTTTTATTTTCACATGACAGTATCTATTATCTTAAGGTATGAACAAAACTACAGGTTGTTTTTTGCTGGTATAAACTCTGTCTCACCTGATTTCATCTTGAGGGACTTGTGTGTTTTTGCAGAATCTCTGCCCAGGCATTCTATAGTTGGAATCTCTAAGGGTAGAGAGTCTGACTTTCCTTAGTGAAAAAAGTGTGTAAACCCTTATAGCTTCAAAAGTCAGGAAATCATTGAGAGGGGCTAATTTTGCCAACAGAGCCTAAGGCAAGTAATACTGTAAGCATTTTTTTTTTATTCCTTGTATTTGTATTCTTGTGTTACTTGCACTGTAGAGTATCTTGATCAAACTTATGTTTGATGTTAAATCTTCCTCTCTCCCCTTTTCTAGTTTTTCTGCCTCAAATCACTGTTGAGTAAAAGACAAGTAAGGAGGATGGAAATAAAGTAGTATCAAGTATTTCAAGGTTACTTTGACATCCTAAAACCTTCCAAGGTGTTTGATATGTTGAAATTTGCACTAGAATTTTGTTTGAACAACTATGGCAGTTCTATTCAAAAGATTATTATTATAAGGAGCAAGAAAAAGAAAGAAGGAGGGAAAGGGAATGAAAATAAAATCTCTTGGCTATAAGAACATTCTCTGCTTAATCCCATATTTCACTTGCTATCTCTGACCCTTGTAGAGAAATCTTCCTCTGAAGTTCCTAAGTTGTGCTGTCTTCATTTTCACATTAAAGCAATCCTCTACACAGTCACTACAACAATAACAGCATCTACAAAGACCATTACTGAGAAAAAAATTAATTACTGCATCCTTTGAAACTGGCAATAAAAGTGTTGTTGCATTGTATTTTTTTCTCCCAGCAATTGAAACCTTGAACACCATACCACTGAAAAGGTTGCATAGATGGTTTGGGGTTTGTTGTTTCTTTCCTTTGGCTGAAGAGAATGGCCTGAAGTTCATATGGTACACACTTCATGCATTTTAATAAGTGTAGCCTTATTTGAGGAACAGTTTATAAAACAGATTGCTGGACAGTTATAGAGGAAGGTAAAAAAGGGGAAAATAATATATGAAAGCAGGAAACTGTTCTTATACAGACCACATAAATGGCTTGCATCAAGTTTTTGTAATTTTACATTTTAAGTGGAATTTGCTGGGATAACCTTTTTATAAACATAATTGTATGTGTATGTAAGATCAAGTCTCAGTTGTATAACAGGAGCAAATACTAGAAGGAATTTATACATACTTCTGAAAATTTTAAATACCTGATATACAGCAAAAGTAAATGTGTTGATGAGGAAGCAAGATTGCTGTATTTTTGATATTTCAAAATTAGTTTTATTTGCTGGAAATAACTGACCTTTTAAACATAAAAAATGGTTTATTAAAAAAACAGTAAAAAGATATACCAGTTTCCCCTCATCCTATTATGGAAATTAACACAGAATCAATTCCTGTGTCAGTAAACTCAATGGTATTTGTACTGTATAGAATTTTTTTATTTAAGACAGTTTTTTCTGTAGTTTCTGTTGCTTCAGTGAAAAGAGTAGGTAGATGCTAAAACCAACTTAGTGACATACAGGTTTCATATTTGTGGAAACAAACAAACAAACAAAACGAACAAAAAAACAACCAAACAAAACCAAAACAAACAAAAAAACCCAAACAAACCAACAAAAAACCACCAATAGAAAAAAAACACAGAATCAAAAACCAACCAACCAAGAAACAACACCACCAACAAAAAATAGCGTTCTACTTCTTTACACTGACTAGGTAATTTTACCCATGTCTCTACTGTCATGCCAGTACATACCCTGTACTTCTGAATAGCATTATTAATCATATTATAATAAAACCTTCATTCAGGCAAGTCCACCACAAGTTTTGGGAAAGTTATCTTGGCAGATTAATTTTTGCCCATCTGTGTTTCCGTGTGTGGGCTGTAAATATTGTCATAAGGCTTTGCAAAAAAAAAAAAAAAAAGTTTAACTGCTCTTTCATTTTCTTTCATTTAAGATTGCTTTATGTTCCATTAAAACATACTGCTACTTGCTATTGAAGACTGCTGCCACAGTCTTTATTTACTTGGCTGAACTGTAGCTTGTTTATAGATGTTCTATTCTGTGATACTGTCTTGTTACATATAATAATCTGGGCTAGGATTTTTAAAGGATGCAAAGGTGGCTAATTCCTATTAGTGTTATCCTTATAATTGATTATCTAAGGATTTCAGTCTTTACAGAGATACACATTGAGATTTCAAATTTCAGGGCTGACATATAAGAACCACTTCTGGTTTTGTTTGTGTGGGTGGTTTGTTTCTTTTTCCTTTTTTAAAGCTAAATGAGTGAAGCTTTCCTGCATGAGTAACAAACTAAAGGAAAAAATGAGCATATGAACCTGGCTCATGGTCAATACTTTTTTTTGGTAGAAGCATTTTAGTTAGTCTGCACTCTCTACTGTGCCATTTTTGGTTTTGGGGAATTCTATTATAGATCATATTAGTTCACCTAAGAGTGGCCTGTAGAGACATTTCAATTGGGTCTTGAAAAGCATCTCATATAATGCTGCAATCTTTTGCACAGGTGCCCCAAATTCAAGACTTTCCAGCAGTGTGTTTATAGTAATATCCTGTAGTGTAAATCAGTCTGAGATCAGCAAAGGCAAGTAAATGTTAGTGAAAAATTGTTGCATGTTGGAGGAGGCAGGAAAATTGTTCTTCTAAAGTGGATGTATGCTTAATGCTGAAGTTGTACACAACTGACTTTTACTGTGCCTTAGATATAGGATATGGCTGCATCATTGTGAGTACCATAACATACTGTATTTTTAAATGTTTATTATCCTTGACTGTAACTGTTTCTTGCACGGTTTTCTAATTGGTATGCTTTGTGATGATTCATATTAGGTTGCATCAGTTTTACTATGTTATGCCATTCAATGAGATTTACAACAGGTTGTGTCTTGAGAACCTGGAAATTTTAGGATAAAATAATTTTCTATATAAGCCAATTTTGAAGAAAAAAAAAAAAGTTTTCTGTGTTTGAAAGACTAATTTGGAAATCACTATATTATTCAAGAATGTCTAAAGTATAGAAACAAAACCCAGTCTTGATATCTGTTTGTGTAATTAAATTTATTTCCAATTGACAGCATATCTGAATGTAAATGAGACAAGTATGTATCAGGATGTACAGAGAACTTGTAACAAGTTCTGTGTTAAAATGTTAGAAGAAGAGGTGAAATGAAACTTTCTCATCACTCATAGATTTCATTCCTGTTAATGTTTGCTCTTTGTGCCCAAGATTGATTGCAAATTGCATATGTGAGCTGTTGCTTTATAAAACAACCATTGCAAGTTTAACTTAATTTACAGCTGCAGTGGATTTATGTGGTTGGGAAGGGTTTGTATCCATAAGATGGAAAGACATATGAAAGAAGTCCTGTACAGTGACTAAAGTAATTAGTTTTGTCTTTCTGTCATTCAACTCAACTGTCAACTGTTAATGCTTCTAGACGTGCTGTTTCTGTTTCTTGGAGGTAGTCTATTCTGTACCTAAAGGTGTGTGTAGAATAATCTGTGTTACACTAGTAGTGATGGCAACACAGCATAATCTTTCCTGGCTACTCCACTGGCTATTGCTCTTTACAGCTTTTGCTACTCAGATAAAGCCTGGAGTGAATGAGAATTAATCCTAGATTTTAGTGGCAGGGTAAAGAAGGCAGTTGCTACTAAAAATATTCTAAACTTTGTGTCCTTTTGCTAGGAAATTTCAGACTATCCCTTGTGAGGAAATGTGAGCTGTGAAAGAAATTTAGATTGGATGCTTATATTAGATTTCTTTCAGAAAATGGATATATTTAAACTCCAAAAACATTGGAGTGCTAATAAATCAAAAAATACTGTTGACTTTATAACACTTTCCTGAGTCTGTGTAATTCTATACCTTTATTTTATTCCTTCTAGGGATACATAATAAGAATAAAAATATCCCTTGTTCTTTGTTAAAACCACTTTTGATAGAGAAGAAATGAAAAAGCTTCTCTTTCATTATTGACAGCCAAGCAGAAAGTGAGTTACGACTGCGTTAGAAACACCAAGAAGTATGAAAGGCTCTTATGAATATTCCCTTGTCTTGGAGAGATAGTAAACCTCTACCCATATTTTTCCCCTTCCTTCTCATATTCAAGATGACAGCCTCATCATAATGTGGATGTGAAATTTGTCATAATCAGATGAACTCATCTCATGGCTTCAACCCTTTCATGAATATTTATTTACTTTTCAGTGGAAATTTCTGTTTTTCATCAAAAAAAGAGTTAGTCTTAAATATCCTTTTCTGACATCTTGATATCTTTCTTCCCTTTTTATTGTAAACTGTATTTTTTTTAGCATACTAATGTTATCCTGAGCTGACCTCTCAAGACCAGTATCTTAAAATTTTATTATGCTACCCGGGGTTTAATTTGTTAGTCTAGATTGACCTTCATGCAAAGCTGAGAAAAAAAAAAATTAGCCTCTATAAAATGCTAGCTTATTTTAGTAAAATTAATTTTTAAGGACAATCTTTTTCCAGAGCTGTCTTTGTTCCTGTGAAAGATTCTATTAGGAACATATTTCTGTATTGGTTCTGTTGATTTAGTACTTCAGGTTTACTTTAAAAAACAAACAAAAAATCCAAAACCAACCAACCAAAACCCCACCCTTCTTTCACATCTTAATTTCTGTTTTGAACAAGTAAAATTCAGATTTTCATCTTGTCACCATTCCTTTTTTCTCAGACAATCAAACTTCGGACTTCTGACAAACTATGGTGAAATCACACAGAAAGTAATGAGCAGGCTCCATCACTGGCTGTCATTTAACTGTTGCTTATCTTCTTGCTATAGTTTCTCTGACTTTACCTCACTTCTATTGTCAGTCCCTCAGTTTGGGTATTTGCAGCCTTGGACTATGTCTGGCTAAATTGGGAATGTACCTGTTACTTTACAAGGTACATAACACCACAAGGAATTGTCTTTTTAATTAATTATGTTTTCTTTGTTACATAGTCAGTAGATTCTTCCAATTCATCTTCATCCAGGTTGGTTTTGGTGGTGGTTTTTTTTGGTTGGTTTTGTTTTGGTTTTTTTTTTTTTAAACTTCATTCTTTTCAGTTGAATTTAGAAGGATAGATCTGCTACCTTATGTCATTCTGAAACAGGTTGCTGTTGCTCATCATTTCTGCTGCAGAAGGGCTCACTGGATTGCAGTTCCACTGAGATTCCTAGGATTAAAAGACACAATTATTTCCTTTAACACAGTCTTTCTAAAAATGTTAGCGGATTTTTAATATTTCCATAAGCTTACATTTTTATAACCAGAGGTATTCCTGGAGATATGATGATAACCAGACAGGATGGTGAACAGGAACAAAAATGTAGAAAGGAGTGCCTATAGATAAACTGATTTATTTGGGGAATGACTAGATACAGAAAAATGACAACCTGTTATGCTAATATTTTCTTTGTATTTTTGTCACCCTGTTGGTCATCCTATCTATATTCAATCCTTCATACATAACATTTTGTCCATCCCATTTGATTCTTCCTGTTGATATAGTGCCTGCACTGGTGATTAATAATTTTCAGCCTATTAATTTTCAAAGTATAATTGTCATTTAATATAGGAACAATTATCATGTTTTGCTCACAGTTTTAGTAGCACAATATTGTAACTAATTTAATTTACAGTTGTCATTTTAAAAACTGTATTACTAAGCTCAGCTTGTATCTTTTATGTTCTCTTTCCTTACCAGGATAATTTATCTAAAAATTATATGTATAGTGTATCAGAAAGGTGGTTCACAAGCTAAATGTAACCTTATTGAACATAAAAGTGTTATGAGCTGTCCATGAAAGAACATTATGAAAAGCAAATTTCACCGTGGTCATTAGAGGTCAAGGGAGCTTTGTGAAGTGAGCCTACTAACGTTTTACATACAACTTGCCAGAGATGGAATAGAACTTAAGAAAGACTTGTAAATTAATATTTATTTATGTCAGACTTTCATATTTTATTAATGTTTTATTCTACAAATGTAGGAATATGATTGGTATTCTGCAAGGAAATTTGAATCACCCAGCAACATAGCAAAAGCTGTCATAAAGTTTGCCAAATGTGACTTCTGATGTTAGTACAATTTCCATATAACCTTTTCAAAATTATCAGTACTGTTATGTTAGTAATTTATATAAAATCTATTTCTGTGACAACTGAAAAGAAAAAAGAAAAACACAGCCAAGCTTGGAAATTAACTTTTTTTATAAGGTATTTTATTTCCTCAAAATACCAGGAAAGAAGCAGAGCTGACATTCATCACTATGTAGTCAGTTCTATTGCCTACCAAGCTTGCTGATCGTTTGGAAAGGGATCCAGATGATCTGACTTTGGGGAGAGAAATTCTTGCTCATGTAAATTGCTGTTTAGAAACACAGTTTTTGTAGGGTTTTTTTCGTTTTTCAGAAAGAACATATATATCAAACATTATTCACAAAGATAATTAAATTTGCCTGATGGCAAGTTAAAAAAAAACCAAAAAACCAAAACCACAAACGTGATCTTTTCATAAGGTTTGCACATTCCATTATGTATTTATAATGTGTCTTTACACATTATAGAGAATTTTATGAATGTAAATGCTTGATATTAGGTGAATTGCTATTACAGGTCTTTCAGCTGAGAGAAAGAGGATAAAATTAGATGAAAAATTGTAATGATGCTAAATTAAAAAAAAAATTATTCTGCTTTATAATGCTAATTTGCACTTTACAAATTAACTGTGAGTTACCTATTTGCTCTACATGTCTTTTATACTAGGTAATATGTATCTTGATTACTCAGAGGTTCATATAGCACTTTCAATAAGATGTCTCAAAGTCCCAAGAAGTCCTGCTTTTCATGATCTGTGAAAATAATTGTAGTTTCAAGAGCTTACTTGTAGTTTCAAGAGATGAGGTAGGTGATGAAGTTAGTAGTTCCTCACTGTTTACTGTATTTTATTTAAGGAAGCTCAAATGTTGGCAACTAAGTAAACACTGTATTTATAGGCAGATTGTTGATGCCCAGCCTGAAATGCAAGACTCTGCTCAGATGAAAATTAAAATTAAATGAGTTGGTATCAGCAATTTAGAAGGCAAGATTCAATTTAACCCTTGAAACATTTCTCTTAAACTGGTAAATTGTGCCTCTCGGGAATTAGTACGGATGATATTGTAATGTCTACTAATTTATATCAGCATGTTTGATGACAAGTCCCTCTCTTGTGGAGAGAGTTCTAAATAAGAAACATTCTTAAGGAAAAAGGGCTGCTGCCTTCTCTGAATCTTATAAAAATATTTTTTTCTGAAGAATTTGGTAGAACTAAGTGTATTTGAAGAATAAAAATTCATTGGTTTCTGAAATAAGAAGGAGGAGTTAGTCACCAAATTTAATGCTTTAGAAGGTCCAATGTATCTGCAGGGAAGCCTTTGAAAATTCAGACAGAGGGCTTCCTGTCAGAACAAGGCAAATAGCATAAATTCTCCACTGTGTACTCTCATGATTTCTAAGTTGTTTACCTGGATAGATCAGCTCTCATAGATTGTGTTATTTTAAAATAAAGTCCTTCAGAAATCCAGGCTGACTCTCTTATCTTGATCTTCATTTTATACTCATAGACTCATTCATGTAACTCCAATACATTTGCAAGACAAGATTCTGCCAAAAATTTACCCCTTTCAGTGTATAGACTTTGTCCATATATTCATAGGCAATGGATTATGTAGTTTATTTCCTACCCTTCTTTCCCAGTACGTCTGCCAGTCTTTTTATCTGAATCCATTCTCTGTAAATGTCTGAGACCCTTCTCAAAATTTGGCATTACATTTGCTGGGACTCAGAGGAATTTTTAATGAAAAGGTTATTGTCAATTTTTCAAACATTTCTTCCTTGAGTTCCTTGAGATGTCTTGGGTGAATATCATACAGTTCAGACAACTTACTAAACCCATTTTCTGTTGGAAAGCTTGCCACAGAAGACAAGAAATACTAAATTACAATATGTTTTTTATTGTCAGGGATCCAGATACTGCATTACTAAAGAGAATGGGAATTATACCAGTCAATCTGGGAGGACTATCTAGGAGTGTTTAAAGGTAATAAACTTACTGAATAAATTTAAAGAAATTTGAGGTAAAATGCCAGTGTCCAGCTCTGTGATAAGAAGGAATAGTCTAATTGAATAAAGGAAAATGTAGTACAACAGGAAACATTTAGGATTTCTAAGGGTTAGATTGTTCTGTCCTTGATGGTTTTGAAGAAGAGAGTAGACATACGTTTGCTGGGGATATCACAGGTAAAACTTTTATGAAGAAGGGGGAGCGGAGAGCCACCTGGGGAAACAGACTATGTCATGGTTACTAAAGGTATTGTGAACATATATAAAACCTCAAGACTTGATCTGTAGAACTGCAAGAAGTTGTGAAATATGCACACAGGGAAGTGCAGTGGATAGATTGCTAATGGCACCACATACTAGGGTGGTGCTTACAAGCTCTTGACTATTCAGTTGGTGTGTCATGACAATAAGACAAAAATGTATGATATTATAAAAGTAATAAAATTGCATACACTGATATGGAATGTACTGACTTGCTTTCACCATGTTTTTTTCTGTCTCCAGACAACTTGAGATGTGTAGTATGGCTGTAAAGCTTTCTTTTTCTAAAAAAAAGGAAAAAAGTCATGTGATCTATCAAACTAGTTGAAAAACTCTGATGTAGATCATTTTTTGAAGTGATCGCTATATTCTGTAATTGTGCCACGCAGAACATAGAGCAAGGCAGTAGACCTGATGACTTTTTTATTAATTATACATTTTAATGTATTTCTGATAACAGAATACAAAATTTCCCCAGGGATTATGTTGTGCTGTAAGGAAGGTGATTGTTTCAACGCTTTTTTTTTTTTTGTGTTTCCACTTTTTCTTCTTATGAATAGTTTTTAGTTTCTAACTTGCATTGCACTCATTTATATTTAAGGTCTGATTTTGAGGTAAGTAGAATTATTTGAGAGGGCATTAGTCTGTCTTTTACTATTATTACTTCTTGATGGATACTTGATTCACCCACACAAACTAGTGAATCTAAATGCATAATTTCCCATTTGTTGACCTTAAGATCTGCATCCAACAGTTCAAAACCAGTAATAGTCAGATTCTAGAAGGAGTATTTTGAGCACGTTATTGGGTAACTAATACTTTTTATATATTTATAAGGTAAAGAGTACATTTTATGTTAGTATTGATAATTGTCTCTGGGCTGGAATGGGGAAGTTTCTAGTAGAAAGTTTCTTAGAGTAAGCTTATAAATCAAATCTTTTTAAACAGTAAGAAGGAATTGTTCCTTAGTTTCTTTTTAAACCCAGAAAGGAAAAAAAAAAAAAACATCTTGGCCTGCTTAAACCCTAATTCCCTTTTCAACATTATGAACATTGTCACAAGACTTAATGCCTAGGTGAGATATTCAGTCACTCTCTAGGAACCTTCAACAAAATGCTGGCTGGCTTTCTGGCTTCATTGAGATCTACATGTTCTTCTTCTGCAAGGAAATCAGTCCAGACAATTACACAGTCCTGAATTTAGGCTGCCTCCCACTTTGAAGGGCATCTTCCTATGGTTGTTATCATAGGGATAATTGGAGCCTCTTTGCTTATTTATCATTACAAGAGTTTGCTTGGAAAAGTACAGAATTAGAGGCGTGTATGGTAAAGTTATTGCTATTAGAAGCAGTTTAGTAAGAAGCACTGACAGACAAGCAGGAAAAACATGATGTACTAAACCAACATTCTTAAGTGCTATAATTATTTCAACGTGAACAAAGCAGTGTGATGATAATGAGACATTTATGTTTAGAACACAGTGAATTTCCACCCTTTATAATCAGCCATTTACCCTCTTTGTAAAGCATAGCTGCCAGGTACTAGTAGGACTTCAGAGTTTAACAGTAATGTCAAATTTACCATGTTTCTATAGAAATACTATTTCAATTGTACTGCATGACATACTCTCCAGCTAGTTTCTGTCATATGTTCCCCATAAATTACTCCACAGTGTGAAACAAATCCCACAGACAACCGACCATGACTTTTAGAATGTAGATTATGTTTGAGAGATGAAACTTGTTGACATAGTAAGATAAATCTTTTTGCAGAAATGCACTATTTCAGTAAAGGCTTTACTGGAGACATTTCTTATATTCAGGAAGGAAGGAATGATAGTAGAAAGACAGACTTACTAGCTGTGGAATGTATCTGTAGTAGAAAGAACACCTTCCTGGGGTATAGAACCTGGTTCTGTCTGATTAAGAATAGAGACTTCAATCTGAATCTCTTCACACAACGTTTTCCTCAGGGCAGTATAGTTTAGGTGAAGTTTCAAGAGATGGCTGATAGTCCATGACTGAGGATAAGGCTGCACTTCTTTTCTCTCCTGCTTCTGTGAACATAATCTGTTATGAGAGCTCTGGCTCCTTGGAGAGACTGGTAGTCTTCCTGAGCTAGAAGAACAAGACAAAAAAAAAAAAAAAAAAAAAAAAAAAAAAAAAAAAATTTTAGCTGAATGGGCTTGCTGAGAAGCCAGGTGAGTACCAGAGATGTTGGAAAGGAAAAGGAGGCAGTTCAAGCCTGGGACAGTTGGAAAGGTGGATATCCACTTTGTCAGCAGCAAATCATTGGTCTAAAAGTGAGATACCATAAGAAAATTTGCTAATCAGCAGATCTTTTGTTCTGCTCTAAATCCTATTAGCTCCTATTTTATGTGAATAAACAATTATTTGGCTGGAGAGCTTGTCTAACTCTTTAAAAAAAGATTTGGTTATGACATTAACCAGACATGTAAGAGAACTCGATTGACAGACTTTGTTTTTATGACATTTTTAAATTATCTCAGTCCTGTTCCAAGAAAATAAACATTTGTGCGTATTTTAGATGTATTGTTCCTCAATCATCCCGGTGATGGAGCCAATCTAGTGCAGGAAAATACCATTTTCTGACATAGTTGAGTGATTTTTGCCTATAAATAGGTTCTGAATCACTGTGAAATACCGTAAGACTTGTACATAAAATGGCATCAATTTCTCTCATTCCTCCTCTCAAAATTCACAGCTTTTTCCCTGTCTGAAGTTTCACATTTTTCCATCTTAATGCAAAACTATGTTTTTCCTGTCACCCTTCTGCTTTTTAGTATATCTTTTCCAAATACACTTTTGCATCTGCACTTTTGTCTTGTCTGTTACAAAATAATTTGAGATTCATTTATGGTAACATCTAGAATGACACTTTTTTACATGACACTGCTGACAGACATTACTTTTTCTGATTCTTCTTAAATGTATCATAAGAAATGGGATTTTTCCTTTTATTTATACCATCCTTTTCAGTGCTATCACAGAGAAATTTTGGTGTGGTAGCCACACAAGCAGAACCACACCTCTGAAGGACTAGAACAACAGAGGGATTTAAGTTATTCTCAAATAAGTTGTTGAAGTAAAATTACTGTCCTGAGTCTAACTGCATCTGCTGGAGACTTTTCTAGTCTACCTATTTAGATGGTGATAGTGTGAATGCATTATACTCCTAGCCCAATACTATAGAAACTCTAGAGGAGATGCTGAGGCCAGTTGGCAGCAATAGGTGTGCAGTGAGATCAAGTCTGACTCCTCATTGTGGAGTGATGGTTTTTTTTCACTTGTTGCCCCCTATAGGGATTTGTGCTGTTCCCTGCTCTGCTCTCTGAGGTGAATTAGATACTGCAAAGATTGTGTTTTACTAATTTGATTTTGGTTTAATATTTATGAGCCCCATTCTGCTCTGAAATGCATGACCACTTCTTTCAATGAAATAAATACAAATACCAAAAATGTTATGTGACAAGCATGATCTAAAATGTTTCAGCTTATAACTTGCAATCTCAGACAAGATTCTTTACTTTGCACCATCTGTTTCATTTTCTGATTTGGTGATGTTTTTATGTGCAGGCCACAGTGGTATGAGTGACTTGAGAAACATAAGACAGTTGGAGGACTTGACTCCAGGAGATCTGTTGGAACAAGGACTGAATAATTTGGGCTACTTCCTGCTAGACAACAATCACTACATTTGGGAAAAACAACAACAAACAAACAAAAAACCAAAACAAAAACCACAAACAAAACCAAACCAACCAACCAAACCTGAACAGCAGCAACAACAAAAAGCCAGCCTTCCCCCACCCCCCAAAAAACCCCACAAAACCACACCAACAACAAAACCCCACACAATCCAATGGGTAAGAGGAATGGTTAAATAGTGCAGTGTTTGGATTCGCAGGAAATCAATAGTCAGCTGATGGAGAGACTCATTTTTCAGCAGCCACAGAACTAACATACATAAAAGCACATTATGGCTGTTGCAAGCTAGCTAACACAGGATATTAAAGAGCTAATCTCCTTGAAACCTAATGTTACTATATAAAATGATTTTTTAAAAATGTGGACTGCTTTCTGTTCACATAACTAAACTAATATACCAGTAGTTAATTGTCTATAGTGGCCACTAATGCAGAGATTTCCACATTAGTTATTAATAACATGCTCTTTGCTCATCATCCTGAATATTTATCTGTCCTGCTTTTCCTTTATTTCACTTGCCACCTTCATTTTTTTTCTGCATTTTTGATAGCACAAGTTTTCACTAGTCTCTTACTTCATTTGACATTATCTCCATTCTATAGTGCTACTGCTTGTCCACCTGTCCCAGAGGAACAATTGCTACTGCTGTCTTTTCTTTGTATTCACTGATAGTTGTCACAACTTTTTTCAGCAGGCAATTACCACAGATATGTCACTGGATATCTCTTCCAGTGTTGGGTTTTTTTTAAGATTTCTGTATTGTAGACTTCTGGTCCTATAATAGACCTCCAGGACTGTGATTCACAGCCTGTGTGCTGGAAAATTCCAGTGAGCTGTTAGCCTTATCTAGAAAGCCAGAGTTTTGAGACAAGGGGAAAAAAGTTATAACAAAATTAAATTGTTCTTTTTACTAATTTAATCCAGAAGTGTTAAGTGCTGTGTTTACAAGTGCAGACCACCACACATTGCTGTGGAAGTGATTGCACTTCACAGAGTGGGGGAAGACAAAAAAACTCCGCCCTCTTTTTAGTTTTTTATAAATACCAAAACAGATGATTGATTCTGGATTTTCTGTTTCTGACTTTCCCCTAGCTTTTATGCCTATGTAGTAATCCATGTGTATGATGATTGCGAATGACAAGAGAACTTGTATAACCTTTGGGGTGGCACCAAGTGGGTCTTGGAGGGTGTTCTTTTTGTTTTGGTTTGTTTCTTCAATTTTATTTCATTATAGGTTGCTGATGGTTCTTATCCTTGGAAACTATTACAGATTAGAGCAGTAAGGAAAACACTTCCTCTGCTTGCTTGATGCCCCAGTGTGAAGAAAGTGAAGAGGCTCAAAGGTTCTCTGACATATTACTCAATGACTTTTCGAGTGACCTGGTGTATCAAGATTATAAAGGTGTCCTTAATGTGAACCATTTCTCATGGCTGTGTCATTTAATGAGCATATCTTTCCATAGGAGTCTCAGCTTAAGCAGAATTTATATCTGCATGCATGTTTTGACCTTCTGAACTGTTCCTAGTACAATTGTTTGTACAGTTGTATTTTAAAACAGATATGGGAAAAAAATTGGGGTTAATAGCAAACAAACCAGAGAAAAAGCTTATCCCAGATCCATTACATATCTATTTTCATTGCACAACTGCAGGAAATTATTGTTCAAGTAAGAAGTAAGGAAGAATGTACTTCGTGAGATGGGCCTTGAGGTAATTTTTACAGGTGCTGCAGCTAAAACAAAAGCTGGTAAATCTGCAATTTTCAGGCATTAAGGAAGGGAAGGGTGATGCATTATGTGTTCTGATGAATGTCCCATTGCCCAAAACCACTATGTGTATCCTCAAATAGTCACTGTGAAAAAAAAACACAGAAAAAAATTATTTCTTTCTTTTACATATTCAATAATTTTTACCTTTGTTCTATGCACTTTATCCTGCAGCACCTTTGTGCCTGCACCCTTTGTTTACACTAGAGGAAAAAACCACATTTATCAGTTACTTGTGTTACTGGTTAAACTACAAAAAGAAAAAAAAAAAAAAAAGAAAAGAGAAAAAGAAAGCTTTTACCTACAAGATTTTGAACTATTAAACACAAGGGCTTGTGTCATCCTTTTATTTAATAAAACCCTCAATTTTTCACAAATGACTATTGAAATTAGACTTTGCTTCTCTGATCTGAAACTTGATCATCTGAAAGGAGATGTAGCTGTGTTATCAATTGACAGTTTTGAACATGAAAAATAAGATAATGAACGTTGAAAAACTAAATGAAGCATACATAATACACTTAAGATTATATATAATTTTGTTAAATTAATATACCATGTCTTAAAGGTAGCAGTAACACTGTGAAATGTCTTGATGAAATGGAAAAAGAAAATGTTTCATATTAATGCCACTCTAATGGAAAACCACTTAGAGCAAATAACTGTAATTTGTATTCTGATCCCTGTTCTGTGAAGTGGTTTCTCAAAAAGAAATACTCCATTACTTCTCCATACAAGTTCTAATTTTGAATTAAAAAATACTTTTCAGGTGGATCATTAGAACAAATTCTGTCCTTTAAAAGCCTGTCTCCCTTATCAGAGTGCAACTTGCAAAAGTGCATTTTAAACTATTTCATTCTGTACATGACAGGCTAATTTTTGTGTTCAGGAGTAATTATTTAAATGTGTAAGATTCCTGTCCATTTTTTTCCTTTTTTGCACACACAGATACTAAATTACTTTAGGAACAACCTTGTTCTGTTCAGAGAAGGATTTTGTAAGGGAGATTTTTTTTTTAAATCTGGTCACAAAAGTATGTTCTTCAAAAGAAGTGTGCAGATACTTATTAGTGGAGACAATACTACAGTTGATAACAATTTAATAACTATTTTTCACTTATGATTGCATTAGAAATTTCTATTTCAGTTCTTATAGACTTCAAGTCATGGAATTCCCACCCATTTTGGTCCCATGAAATGACTCAAATGTCTCTCCTTCCCTTAATTTTTTTTTTTTTTAAATTAGTATTCTTTTTTTCTCCTTTTTTTTTTATTCTTTATGATGGGTGAACTTGTAGAGTAGGGTGAATGATTGGACACGATGATCCCATGGGTCTTTCCCAACTTAGATGATTCTGTGATTAGTGAGTTTGACAAGAGGCTCAATTTCTAAATGGTAAGTAGATGACAATTTTGATGGGTTGGGTTTGGGGACAGGAGATAATTATCAAATTTTGTTGGCCTTAGGAAAACTACCGATGAACACCCCAAACAGATTTACTGTGCATTTGAAACTTAATGAAGCAGGCCTAATACATTAGGGATTGGCTATGACATGGAACATTTTAAGATTTATGTACTATACTGCATGAACAACCACAAGTAGTCTTTATTGCAGATGGCTTTATTTTTGAGGAGCTAAAACCCTGCTGTGCTCATCTAAGGCCAAGGGCTTGTTATTACATCTCTTGTTTTGACTGTCATCATGGCTTATATAAGTTTTTACATTTGGAAATAATGATATGGTGGATAATGGCTAAATCTGAAAGTGAGAGAATCAACCTGCTTAAATTAATTTCAGTAAGCATCGGTAGGCAGCACTGGAATGTTGCAACTGATGTTTGTTTTGATCTTACAACATAGACTAATGTGGTTGAACTGTTTACTTTAACATCTAACCTATTTGTGATGAAGCAAATCTTACCTGCTCTTTCTAAACTAAAATATGGTTCAACCAATGAAGAAAACATTTTAAATGCTTGGCTTCTGTTGATAGCACTGTAATGAAGTTGAAAATATACTTATCTGTAGGCATTGTATAACGCCTAAGTATAGCTGTCAGGGTACCAGCAATTGTTTTGGAGAACAGATTTCTGAAACATTTAGGGCTCTGCTGAATGCTGAATCATTTCTACTTTCTCTGTGAATGATTGCTAGAGACTTCACTAGGGCAGCTGAGTGGCCTGTTTAATAACAGGAGGGACCTGTGGCTCAGCATCGTGCGAACTTCTGCACCAAATTAATGACTTGTGTACAGCGTACTCACCTGGGAGAAGCTGTATAATGTGGACTATACAAATTCAGGGAACCAAAACATGTTCTAAATTAATAACCATGCATCAGTTTCAGACTTAGAAGAAGAGAGGGAGGAGAAACAGCAGCAGTGGATAGATGATATAGAAACTCTTCAGTGCAACAATTTAAAATAGTTTCTTAGAGAAGCCAAATTTAGATTCACCTCATGTAGTGTTCCCATTTGAGGGTCACAGAATTTACCAGAGCTTTTCAACACCCAGGAAGAAATCAGTCACATGGTTTGAAAGACAATTCACACTAAAATGACAACTACTTGCAGAAATGACTGACATTATTTAAAATACACAGTCAGGAATAGATGTCACCAGGGCTAAAATGTGTCTCCTTGAACCAGCCTGTTATCTTTAAGTATATGAGTATTTGTGTGGAAGGATATTTTGGAACCTTTGTGAGTGATTTATCAAGTGCCTGAGTTTTTGGAAATACTACTTTTACTTTAATGAATTATAGAAAAAGTCACTGCAGTTATCTATATGGATTTTGTTGTAGTAGCCAGCACCAGTTTTCATCTCCATCTTCAGTACTGAAGATGCAACTAATCAAAGGTTTGACCTTGCATAACATAGACTATCATAATAAATAAAGTACCAATTAAATTGAATGTTACTTAGAAGGTCTAAAATAAATTAATGGAATGTTAATTGACAATTGTGACATCATTTTACCTGAGGGACCAATCTTTTCTCTAGAGAATAGCTGTACTGAAGTTAGTAAATAAATCCAGCAACTCAAGTAAATACAGTAAAGCATTTATCAGAAGAATTAGCTGAACTGCTTCTTTACAAATAAAATTCTTACGATGCTTTTTACAAACCTATGTGAGACTTTTGGAGGGGTGAATTTTTTCTGTGTTCTTCTGAGGATAAGCATTAAAATTCTATTTTTCATATTTACCTTTACACTTGGTATAGTTGAACAGCTAGGGTTTGGAAAAATTGGATTGGACTGAGCCCTATTCACATTAAAGTACCAACTCCGTAGTGACATTTCAGTAATACAGGACATTTCTCTCAGCTGCTGCATATAATCCAGGCTGTGAATAGCATCATTCTTTTCCCTTGGCCCAGGAAGCAACTCACAACTGCAGCCTTTGCTTTCAGATGTCTTAAATAATTTTTCCCACTCCGATTCCAGGCCTTTATAATTAGCTGAATTCATTAGTATATCGCACCAGGCATACTGGCCAAATGTAGTGATAGCATTTTCAACAGTTTAGAGCTGGATTGATTGATCCCCCTAAAAGAGAAGGATTGTTTTGTACTTACCCTTTCTGTCTGGTTTTGGAAGTGCTTCTCTATTATTTTTTTCTGTCAAAGCCAGTATTTCAAGTGCTTTTTTAGTTTGGTCTAAAACTCATTCGGCAGAAAGAGCTAAGGTGACTGGATCCTGAGTAGTGTTCTTCAAATTGCTCTTTCCTGGAGATGCCAGGTTTTAGTAAAACTGTGCTGTACAACATATGTCAATACTGTTGTTTTCAAGACAGTCTCTTACTAAAAGATATGCAGTGAAGCAGTATGAGTTATTGACAGACTAAACCCTTGCCTGTCACATACTACCTGCTCCAGGTGCCTATATCTGCAGATGTAGTAGACTGGATCGATTCCTCTTTTTGCTCCCTCTGTCTTTCTTCATCTCCTAATGCAATTGATCACTGCCCAGCCACTGTCTTCACAGTATGTCCTTCCAGTAGCCACCTTGTGCTCCGTTTGTCACCTTTAGCTGACATTATTGATTGCTGTTTTTCTCAGTCTCTCTTTTAAAAGCTTAAACAGTATACAAACCCACGGAGAGCTCAAATAAGTCAAAAGGAAAGAACCCCTTTCTTTCATTCTCTACCCTCAAAAAGCACTTAAATTTGTGTCTGTGTGTTCTTACCTCAGACAGATGTTATTTCTCCTTGACTTACTTCATTTCCTGGGGAAAAAAAAACCAACAGAATCTCAAATATTAACACTGGCAGCTTGCAGTCTTGTGTTTCTTCTCTAAGCCTACAGGGCATACCTTAGGGACTTTGTGTTCCCTTCCAAGCAAGGCTTAGTGTGGTGCTTATTCCCTAGAGCCTGAATCGCTATTTAGTGAACAACCTCACTGCAGCTGTAAAAAGGAAAAAAGTCTTGTACTGATGGAGGCTGGGGATATTTTTTAGCTTGTAACTTTCTTGAATTTCACCCACTGTATGGAAAGTAACAAAGATGATTAGGAAATCTGGAAAAGAAGGTGATGGCTTGCATTTTGTCATATCCACCCATCAATGCTCTATTCTCTTTTATGCTATCTAGAGGCTGATATCAAACTGGCAACTAATTAAAAGTAAAAATGTTAGCATCTTTTGAACTTGAGTGATTCTTCAGAGATGAGAGAGGCAGCCATCCTCAGTATTTTCATAGCTGCTTATTTTTAACTCTTCAGCCTGCTTGAAGTATGTTTGTGGTATAAGTTAGTATTTTTGACAGATTTTTTTTCTGAAATAAAGTACATTCAATAATCAGCTCACTTGCAATGTTAGCTAAGGTGTTTTTTGGGTTGTGCTTTTTTTGGAGGGGTTTTTTTTCTTTGTTTGGGTTTTTTTGTTTGGTTTTTGGGTTTTTGTTTGTTGTTTGTTTGTTTGTTTGTTTGTTTTCCTCCCCAGAGTCTATAATATTTCCTTCTTCCTTAGAAATTATGTCAAAATTCACTTCAGGGTAACATTAAGAAAAAGTAAAAACCAAACCAACTACCCCAAACCCAACCTGGGTTCTGATTCTCAGTTGATGTGGATTCTAGTGGCTTCACTGAGATCCAAAGAGGTTTAGATTTGGGGTTTTTTTTTTTATAAGCTGATCATGAATATCCCTGTAGTATTTTGATGTAAGACACCTAATTGCTGCTATTCTTGCTCATAAGTGGAAAAATGTGTCAAAGCTGAAATTAAGACAAACTCTATTTTTGTATGGTTTGACACAGAAGTTGGGATACTGCTCTTTGTTGCTTTAGGACCATTTTTTGCTTAGTGGAATTTGTTTGAAATAGATCATCTGTTTCCCATGTGAAGGGTGATTCCCCCCGCCCCGTGTTTTTTTGTTTGTGTGAGGGTTTTTTTTGTTTGGTTTGGGGTTGGTTTGTTTGTTTGGTTTGGTTTGGTTTGTTATATTTCATTTTTTATTTCAGTATGTATATGGCTCTGTGGCTACTGGCCTGACCATACAGATAGGTTTATTCACTACTTTTCAGGTGAATTCTACCCAGTAGAAGCTCCAGTCCCTATAGGAGTTAGAAGTGAAGTAGTCCTATACAGTCACTCTTGCTAGCACAGGCTGTCTACCAGTATACATTTTTATAGTATTTAGCCAGGGTATTTTTGATTAAAAGGGATCAATCAAATCTATTGAACAACTTCTCAAAAGCTAAAGAGGTCAGGTTAAAATGTGTTTCATTATATTCTCCTTTGATCCTTATAACTCCTAATTACTCTTCTTTCCTGGTGCTTTAAGATATTTGTAAACAGTCTTCTTCCTCTCTCACTTCCCTGTTCTCCTTACAAGTATGTTGCTATGCTGTATGTGTGTGTAAATTTCTTCATTTTATTATCCTTTATAATTAAGTCTAAGTTGCATATCTATAAATTTTATTGTTCCCTGGCTTCTCTGATTTACCAATTTCTTTGCACTAATGAGATACACAGAATATAATGAAGTTCAGAGTGCATTTATTCACAATGGAAAAAAGTAGAGAAAGCCAGTATATTTCCATTTCTTTACAGTCTAAAATTACTTATTGTCTACGACAGGGTGACTCGCTTAGTGGATGAGGGAAAGGCTGTGAATATTGCCTACCTGAGCTTTAGTAAAGCTTTTGACACCATTTCCCACAGCATTCTTGTGGAGAAACTGGCTGCTCATGGCTTGGATAGGCATAATCTTCACTGGGTAAAAACTGTCTGGATGGCTGGGCCCATAGAATGGTGGTGAATGGAGTTAAATCCAGTTGGTATCAGTCACAGGTGGTGTTTCCCAGGGCTCAGTATTCTTGCCCAAGTGGCCAAGAAGGCTCATACCCTCCTGGCTTGTACCAGAAATAGTGTGGCTAGCAGGATTAGGAAAATTATTGTCCTCCTGTACTCGGTACTGGTGAGGCTGCACCTCAAATACTGGGTTCAGTTCTGGGCCTCTCACTACAAGAAGGACATTGAGAGGCTGGAGTGTGTCCAAAGAAAGGCGTTCTTGATGGTGGTGTGTCTAGAGAACAAGTCTTTTGAGGAATGGCTGAGAGAACTGGGGCTGTTTAGCCTGGAGAAAGGAGGCTTAGAGGAGACCTTCTGGTTTTGGAGCTTTATTCTTTTCTGTCTGTTTTGCATGTGTCCTTCCCATCTTGTTGATCCAGACATATTTTGAATCTAGCTTCTGTAATTTCAGCATTGATCTTTCATCATTCTTGAGCGTTAAACCTCCTGTGTGCATCATGGCCAATCTAAGAACTCAGACAGCATGAAATAAAAGAAATCCAAACTATTACCCTTTAATCTGCTCTTATATTGGGTTGTCATCTGAACTACAGATTCAAGTTATCCTCCCCCAGCCATCACAGTAAGAAACTTTGCATTACTTTTAGATAAAAGCTGCCTTGGCCTGGAATCAAATTCCACAGCTAGTGGCTTAGTTATTGAACCACTGTGATGGACATACCAATGGATTTAAGGTAACAGTGATACATTTCTAGGCCAGTCAAAAGTCTTTAGAGTATATTCTTCTTGTAGTGGTTAACTGGAATAGATTGAAATCCTAGCATTGGAAAGTACAGCACTATTTACCCTGCTTACAGTTTCAATAAAGAAAAGAATGCCTTGTGTAAACTCTAGCAATTATCCTGTATATTTTATTTAAAAAAAAATAATTCTGTTTAGTGTATGTTGACTCTGAGCAGCAAGTAGTCAAGCCTGGATAGTTAATATCATACAGTGAAATGTGCAAATCCCTATTCAGTTGCTATGGCTTAGAAGCAGCTTATCTGTACTGGAAAGAAAGAGACAGCAAATGAAAATGCTCTTAAGAGAAAATGTTTAAGAAATATATTGATCGTAGTATGCTGTTAGGCAGTCTTATTTTAAGGTTTCTGGTAAACAGAACTACTTTTTAATGAAAAGGAAAACAAAAAAGCCTTTTGTGTGTCCAATTAAACAGTTTACAATTCTAAGGAAAAAAAAAAATCTATCTTCTCTATAGCAGTTGGCTTTTAAATACAGACCTGGAAGTACTGTAATTTAGAAATAGAAACATGGCAGGGAAGTCCTTCATACAGGAGAGAGCAGAGCGTTTCATTCCTTTGCATATTTTGAAATTATTCTGGTTTAGATCCCTTGGTATGGAGGCTTTTTTTTTTTTTTTTTTTTTTTTTTTTTTTTTTTTTTTTTTTTTTTTTTTTTTTTTTCTTTTCTTCCTATTTCCTCCTTGGCTCATTAATACCTCCTCATGCTTTGCTCATTTTCTTCCAAGGTGTGTCTCTGTAGTCATGGTAGGGGCACTCCACAACAGTGGTGGGGGACAGTAGAGGGCTGGAATAGAATTTAGACCTTTTCTCTGAAGGAGGAATTGCAGCATGATATCTAAAGTAAAACAGTTATGCTCTAGAGGGAGATACTGTCTGTGTCTAGGAAATTTCCTTTGGTACAAGTTCCATGAGATGGTACCCATGTTCACATGAGATGTGTACCCACTGCAAATATCTCCTTGGATGATCTCAAGGTACTTGCAAATTTATATTTCTGTCATTGATGAGCTTTGGATTTTTGCCCTAGTTTTCTCGGGGAGGAAAGGTGGAAGCGAGAGCTCAAGCATATGGTTAGATAATAGAGAATCTGCAAAGAGGAAACCAATGGGAAATCAGGATTCAGAAATTGTGCTGCTGAAGAAACTTTGATTCTTTCTATTATGTTTGATCCTTAATTTTAGTTAGGAGCATAGTGAACAAACAGTTTAACTTTCAGCACCTACCTGGGCATGCTGAACACCTGATAAGAAATTAGTATATATGAGAATGTAGTGATGTCTCTACATGCCAAGAGCAGAATGGCAAGACTGGAAGAACAGATTTTTCCAGCAATGGAAAAGAAAGTAACTGGTTAAAATCTGGTTTTGTGAAGAAGTGCAAATAATTTTTATCACTACCCTAATATACTTTAATTGATGGAGAAGTTATTTCATAACTTGCCTCTCATCTCTGTTCTTTGGTCACCACCAAATCTTATTTTAAAAAGAGAATGGGATTTACAAATTAGTATTTCTAGTCCTTTCATGGTTTTAGTTCTTTCAGGGATGCACAGGCCGAAGGGCTCAATAGTGTTTTGTTGTTTACTGTAGGGTGAAATGTTGAATGAAAGATGATTTTGTTATCTTCAACAGAGCAATGAATCATTTCAAACGTCTTCATTCTTTCTGATTAATTGTGCAATAATTCAACACTTCTGGATTTGAGTAAAAGGATATGGATTTATGAGCATGTATAAATATTAAGATGTTCTATCCCCCTGTTATTTCTTCTCATTAGTTTGGAATGAAAATGAAATTTGCACCCTCTTCATGCCGGTTGGCATGGTGGCTTCTCCTGTGTGTCCTTTGTTAGGCTATTTCCCCATTTGTGTTGGAGGTATTGAGGCTCAGGTAAAGAAAATAACCAAAGTATATGAAGAGATGCCTGTAACAGTGCTGCTACAATACTTCTGTATTCTATTTGGTACTGCTACATGATGAATATATGGATGTTTTCAAAGAGACATCTTGAGTGTTTTCAGATATGCCAATTTGAAAGTGAACAAGAAATTTAGCCAATGTGAATTATATTATGGTTTTTTCCTTCAGTCATGTTTAAGTTTGTGTTTTCTCAGAATATTTTACAATTTATTTAGGCTGGTTTTGATCAGTCCAGGGTTATTTTATCAGATTATTTGCTTGACCATTAGTCAGTATTCCAGATTATAATCTAAAATATGTTCATCCAATAGGAAAAGAACTGTAGATCAGATTTTAGGCCCCAGCTACAGTTTTTACCTAGATCGAAACTGGAATTTATCTTTGGATTTGCTTTCTCTAAGAATTTCTGATAAAAAATGTTTCTTACTGAGGATAGAGCTGAATGATTTTTTCTGTTCTGTGAACATTTCTGAGATTTAGAAACTTCTCCTGGTCTGTATGAGGGGGAATCTAACTCTGTTCCAAATTTTCCATAACCCTCCTTGTGCCTGAGACAGGAATGTTTGGGACCAGGAGGTTATTGATTCTGGAGGGTAGGTAGCATTGATCCTGCCAGGAACATTTCATAGCTGACTGAACATTGTGCCATAGAGGATTTCTTGCTCTAGTTAGCTCCACTCATCTGCTATAAGAAACTGGAGTTCAAGTCCTGAGGTTAAAACAGGACTGAATATGGTCCTCACACAAGACCTTCTTCATCTGTTAAGATTGCCTTTAAAACTGATCTCCTTCCTGTTTTGCATTTAGTATTTCTCCTTTTTTGACCAGAAATTCCATTGGATCCAAGGAACAATTTTCAATAAAAAAGTCATCAGAACTTCTATTAAATTTATTCTTCTATTAAAAAATTACTATATTGGAAAGTAGATGACATCATTATTGTCCTTGGAGATTAATTTTTGTGTATGGTAAATGTCGTTTAGTGTTTGGCATATAGTGTAAACTCCTTCCTGCCTAATTATTTCAAATTGAGTTTGTTTTGTTTTGTTTTTCTTTACTTTTCAAACTTCTATGATATGATGATTGTCCTTCCACACCACTGGCCATATGGAATATTCAGATACAGTGAGTCTGTATCCACTGAAGTGCAGATCATCTTACCCTGGGGCTTAATCTGCAGCCTTGCAATCTGCCTGGTGGGGATGTGTGAGAGCAGATAATTACAGTTCCTCAGGTGCAAACTGCAGAACAAGTTATGGCTCAGTCATGCCTATTTTCTTGATCTTTTTTATGGTGGAAACAGAAAAAAGGAAGCAAGCTATTTCACATCAATTGGCTTGTCTCCTAATGTCTCCTGGCTGTCTACATCAGAGCTTCTCCTAGTTTTCTCTGTCCAATCTTTTAGCTCATGCTTGTTAATTTTAGTGATGAAAATTCTCTTTTCTTCCTCCAAAGTGTAAAAACAAAGCATAGAGCTGAGTTATTCCTATTCCCTGATACTGCTATATAAGGCCTGTGATATTCCAACTCTGAATTTACTTGCTGTTAAGAAATGCTTAGAAAAACAAACAAACCACCCCAACCTTTCTCTGTTAACAAGAATAATCAGTAGAGCGGAATATTGTATGGACAAGATTTCTGCAGACACTCTAGGTGTATGGCAGTGAAAAATGTAGCTACATTGCAGAGTACTGAAGTTTAGACTGAACTTGGTGTAATATGAAAGGCTAGTAAGGTGCAGAAGTATAGTGAATATGCACAGAGTGTACATAGGCTCAACTGCTTCTAACTTTTTAAAAATAAGAGTAGCAGCATTAAAATAATTCTCTTGACTGACAGCTAGAGTATGTTTCTATTTTTGTATTTTCCCTGGAAAGAGCACAAACCTGCAGTTTAATAAGCACTCCTTGATTAAACACTCACTGAATGCCTGTCTTCTGTAATGTGGGGCTAGACTGAGCAGAAAGCAGACATACTCCTGATAATGTCTGCTTATGTTTGAAATGATTTAATTTGATTCAAGCAAGGGATTCAGCAAGGCTGAACCTGACAGTGTAAATGTATTTGTAAGGACATGTTTTAGAATAGTAAGTTGGCTTGGTTGACCTCCTTGTCAGAGTCTCCAAGAATCAATCCACTCAGGAATATGCTCTAACAATGCAAGGACAAAGTCAGAAGGATGTCCTGCAGTGTGCTAGTATGTTATGCTACACTTGCACTTATTACATCTCTGTACATACTCATTTAATTCATTGGTGCTGATCCCTCTCTCTATAAGCCAGTTTGTTCAAAGATTCCAAATTAAAATCTCTTCTGTACAGTGTTATTTAAACAGTTCCTCCTGCAATAGAGACTTAACCATTGTCAGTGATGTTAAAACTAATCTAATTCTTGGTGCCAGGGATGTGCAAAAGGGAGCTGTGCTACTGTTTCAGAATTGTACAAGACCTTAATGCATTCTCACTTAGCTGTTGTATATCACTGGCAAATTCATGCTGGGCCCTAGGGAGGTAAAGGAAGATATGAGATTCTTGCATTGTTTTAAAAACACAGAAGCACATACTTTAAAAATAATTAAGCAAAGGCAAAAATAGACATCACAGAGGTGTAAATGTTGAAGGTGACCTTTTTTTTTTTTTTAAGTGAGTCTCTTATAAAATTTCTGGATACCTTATTCAGACTGCTGAGTATTTATTCATTTCAGTAAACCCATTGTCTTCAAAATCGACTCCATCATGAAATTAGATTGTAGAGGTCATCTAAATTGTGGCTGTAGTATTCACTTTCCCAGATGCTTGAAATCTGAACTTGAATAATTAGGGGCAGAGAGAAGGAAGTCTGTACTGCTTGTGTGTGGAATAAAATCTTCTGTGGGGTCTGAGCAGTGGAGAAAAAATGATGGTAACCTAAAGTAAGGTAAAACCCTTACAGTTTGTACTTTTCACATAAGTTACCCATCTGAGCTGCAAGAGACATTTGACTGCAGCTGACTTTTCTTTGGAAAAAAAATTAATTTGCCAGTCTTTGTTTTATTGCTGGCAAATAAACCACTGATATTTGCAAAAAGTTTTTCCTTGTTTAGACAATTTCAATATTACAATCTTCTAGTGACACCAGAAGTTAGGCTCGATTTTTATTTGTGTCTAGATAAGGTAAATTCACTAAACTATTAAGTTGAAATATGTGATCTGATGATATTACAATACCATTTCTATTTTCATAAAAACACCTTGTCAAAGAAAAAAAGAACTATAAAAATCTATTTTTTTTGAACCTGATATTTAAAATGGCTAAACCTAGATACCTTTGACAAAGATGAAACCTCATGTTTTTAATGCCCAGAGGTGCTAAACTAGACATTTCTTTAACATCATCCAGAGCATTGTCCTGCAGGTAGAAAACTGAAAAACTACTTTTTGTAATTTTAACCAAGTTAATCTAGGTTCTAGTCTTCATTATTTATTACATGCAATATACATGTGTGTTTATTTGTAACTATATTTTCCCCTACAATATATTAGTGGGCCTTTCACCACAGAACTGGAGCAGAAAGTGCTGGTGGAATTTGTCTTTTGCCTATGAAGCTGGATACTGCAACCCACTGTACGCATCTTGCAGTTACCGTGAACCTGAGAGTGCTCCACAGCTGTTAGAGTACCCTTTGCATGTGGAACTGGAATTTGAAAATTTTGTGGTTGGTTGTGGTTTTTTTCACTCCCTGAGGGCAAGGAAAGGAGAAGCTATTATTTCATAATCCCTCATGGAGTACAGAATAACCAAATTTATGTGTAATAAAACATGAATATTCTATTTAATTCTGAAATAGCAAGCTAGCTTTGGAGATTGGGTGGTTTAGAAAATGTTTAGTCCAAAAGACTGTGAGATGGGAAGGTAGCATGACAATGGACCATAAGGGTGCTGACTGATCAAAGTCAGGTATAAGTCAAATTGAATTCCATAAAGCCTCATTTTGTAAAATGTTTTGAGGTTTCATGAAATTACATTTTAAAAACTCGGGCTTACAAGCAGGATAAATGTTATTCAATTCTTCTTTGAATACAGTATTTTTCCAATAATAGTTTATCTGACAGAGGTATTTATAGCAAGCTTAACTTTCTAACTGTAGTAAAATACCAACATTCCCATTCCCTCTTTTTAAAGAATTTTGTGCTGAGTGCATACTGATTGTTTCTTAATCACTAATGAACCTGAGGGCCTGACTTGGTTGCAATTGCATTTAAATAAATCCATACTCACCTTATTGAAGGCAAAAGGGCAGACTGGCTTGGTGCTGGACAGCACTTC
Source organism: Megaceryle maxima (assembly GCA_024605025.1). NCBI lineage: Eukaryota > Metazoa > Chordata > Aves > Coraciiformes > Cerylidae > Megaceryle > Megaceryle maxima. Next base: position 43,773 of record JANHGN010026471.1, read on the forward strand.
CCCTGTCTTGCTCTGAAGCACTTTTACGTTTAATCCCCAGGAAAAGTAATTACTGGATGACCCTCAGTGAGGAGATGGTGAAAACACAATTTTCCCCAATATTCTGCTGAATTGCTTCTATTTACAGGCAGGTTTTAAGGATGCACGCACAGGTAGTTTCCTGGGGAAAAGGGGAACAAAAGAAGTTGACTGTTGTGAAGATAACAGCTAAGAGGCAGTGTTAGAGCTGGCCTCATCCTTATGCTGTGTGCACTGTGTTATCACATTTCCCATCAACTTGTGTATTTGAGATGAGGCTGGAACTGGAATCAGTCACTGACTCAGAAACCTAGTGAGGTTTGATAAATCATTGTCAATACTTTGTATGATGGTTTGTTTCTGTAAATTGAATAACATTAACTTTTGTTATATAAGCATTCTGAACAACTTTATACATTTTTTTATAACTGATTTTGCCCTTCTTCACACACAGTAGAAGAAACAACGTTAAGCTAGGAGTGCCTTAGTTATCTTTGCACTGCACATTAATATGCACATATTTTGTTTGGTGTAGAGACACACAGAAGATAGTGTCAAAGCCCAGGGTTCATAATGTCCTAATGTATTTAAATATTGTCCCAAATTATACTGATGGTAAATGTACTCCACAAAAACTTTTAACACAGGAGGCATTAATTTATACTAGCTTAGTTATGTCATTTATTTGGTAGGTATAGAAAGAAATTTGCTGCTGCAAACCAGCAAAATATAACTGTATCACAGTTATTTTTATTTAATTTGTAAGACTGGATACATTCCCTGTCTCTCGTTCTGCCTCAGATAGGTCAGATATGGTATTTTTCTTTTGAAAACTGGTTATTGTTTACTTCACTTGGTAATTATAGCCTTCAAAAACAATGTTTTCTAATATAGTTAACACCTATCTGCTATAGCATTAAACTCATTGGCCTTTTCCTCTTGACATTTAACCATCAAACAAGTCATTAACTATTATGGATTATTTAGTACTGGCTTAGAAACTGTGACCCAATTCACAACATGGCAACATCTTCCCATTTGATTGTCCCTAAGTAAACTATAAAAAAAACAAATCACCAGTTTAAAAAATTTCTCTGTTTAAATTTGTATATACAGCACTTTCACTGAAATCGTGTCAGGGAATCTATCAAGAGAATCCAAGGTTGAAGGAGGGTCAAGAGAAGATGTAATTCCGCACTCCAGACAGCCAAGTCCAGTTTGGTTTTTTACAGAACAGGACAGTACTGTGAGAGTTAATGTAGAGGATGATGCATGTTGGCTTTCAGTTGTGTCAAATAGCTTGTAATTACAGCTCCATTAGACTTCCCTTTTAGGGAAGGATTGCCAGAAACTTCTTGTTTGAATATGCATGGATCAATGAATCTCTTTTCTTCTTCTGCCTTCAGATGTAAAAATGAAAGCAATAACCTGATGTGCTTCCCATTACTGTGCTGCCTTGTCATGTTGTACACCTCTAGTTGTTTTCTAGTACATGTTTACATGTGCATTTAGCACAACATGGTTCTATTTCACATGGGCAGAGTTTTGAAGCAAAAATGAATCACCCTTAAATCTAATTATCTTTTAGCTATTGACAGGGTGTCTGATGAAAAATAATCTATAATGGTTGCCTATATTTTATTTTTGCCAAGCTAATTTCAGGTAAGCATTCTCCAGTGGTCTTTCTGCTATTGACAATCAACTTCCTGATTATAATCACATGAAGGATGAATTAATTTATCAGTCATGCTAAAATGTTCTTTGATTGTCATTAACCCTCTACAGCAGGGTGATTGTATTTGTGTAGCAGGGGATGTGACCCACTGGCAGCTTCTAGTGCGGTGTAAAAATAGGCAGAAAATACCAGCTCTGAGGGGACTGATGAAAATTTTTAAGCATTTGCAAAACCCTTTTATTAGACATTTTGCTGAATTTTGTTGGTATTTTCTGGCACAAATAAGAAAGTGTTTAATATTACACTAGTTACCTAGTCTGGCTACAAAACTAGAATATCTGCAATTAAAAGGAATATGATAACTCAGTCTGTCTTATATGCTGTGTTTATGTTTTCATGGTTCCTGATGAAGCAAGCCTTTTCCACAGGATATAAAAATAACAAGGTGGTTACTTGAAATGCTTAGAAAGTAGAACCTCTGGGTACCTCTTTTAGTGAATGACATTTAATGTGTTGTTATGGTAGTTCCCAGTGTGAAAATCAACAGTGAATGACTACCACCCACCCCCTTTACCCCCTCTAAACCAGACCTCCTAACCCTATTGGAAGAAGCTGTCTTCCATTTTGGAACTTTTTCTCAGTTACACGGACATCAATCCATTATCTGAACCTTGTACTAAACATGAAGATAACAACTGTACCAACTCAGGTCCAGGTGATAAGCCAGGGACTGTCTTTGACACCAGTGAACTCCTAAATCACCTTGTATAAAAGGCATGTAATGCTTCCTGGACTTAATATCCTGTTTACCTGGGAAACTTGTGTAGGACAGCTGCTTTGTTCCTCAAGAGGGGGTTGGTGTCCTGGTGCCTAGGTATAAACCAGGAATGTCAGCAGTTTTGCAGGACAAATCATTAGCAAGGAAGCTGAAAGAAAGAAGAAAGAGGGAGCTGTCTAAGGAGAAATCAGCAGAGCATGAATAGGTGTCAAGTATTAGATGGAGCTTTTTTTCAGGGTTAATTTCATAAGGAGAAGAATGGCAGAAGGGGAGGTGAATGTATGTGCAGCATCATTCACTACTTGAGGGCTGAAACAAATGATTAAGTCACACTTTGCTTTATCTAGGCAATCTATTCATCATTACCTTTGTGTGGAATGAAAATACTAGCATATCATCACCCACGATAAATGGACTACCATAAGGATACCTCTAAATATCTTAAACACAATATTATTAAACAAAACTCTGGGACTTACAACAATCATTGGAATATGCTTAAATTGGGTGAAGATGCCAAAAAAACAAACCCTAAAGGTGCAAATTGTTGTAATGTATATTGCTCTGAGGCTATATCAAGTGTTTTGATATTTATTCAGTAGCATCTTGCTGTATGATTTCTGGCATTTCTGCGAGTCTTATCTTCAAATTTCCATTTATTCAAGGGTTCTGTTTGTTGTTATCAGGCTGTTCTGTGAGACTTTATCCTATTGCTCCCTAAAGATCAAATTTAAGCATGAAAAGAATTGCTTGCTGTTTCTGGAGTGTTAAGGTTTTATACAAAATTCTTGTAATTTGTTTCATTTCCTATGCTTAAGAACACCACAGTCTGCCTGACAGATGTGCTGAGAATAAAGTTGACTTAAAAATAAGAAAATATTTGTAGGGCTGTGCAAGTATAATAAAAGTGAAACTTATTTCTTCTTGCCACCAGAGGTTCTTGCTGATCACTCATACGCCACCAGGCTCAGTGGTTTTAAAGTGCCTTTCCCTCACTTCAATAAAGCAGGGTCTTCTAGTTCAGTTTGCATCTGTCTCACATAAAAAGATAGGTAGAGTTGACTATTGTAACTTATTAATAAAATATAAAATGAGTGTATTTGGCAAAATAAACATAACTTTGGAGTTTGTTTCAATCATCAGTCAGTAACAGGCATGTAAGGTACAGGAACTTTACTGAAAACTTTCACACAGTGTTTGACATATTGAAAACAATCTCAACTCCACCAGAGAAGCAAGATGTAAACTAAATACACATGGTCTAAGTAATAAATAATGGCAAGTGCATGGCTCTGCTCGCTACACCCCCATTGGTGTCCCATACAGGAGCTCTGGGTTCCACCCTGCATGCTGTTTATTACACCATGTCTCAGCATAACAGCTCATAAATTTTTAGGTCATTGCCTGCTCTTGGTTTGTCAACACTACTCAACAGAGAGAGTGCAATGTCTAATTTCACTGGCATCTGTGGATGCTTCCTAAGGAATGGGCATCTTCACCTCTGGAAGAGCAGGTGACTCTGCATATGTCTTTCCATCATCTTATGTATATATTAAAGGAGGACAAGTTTAAATACTTCTATATATCTTCTGATTTTTTATCTATCCCTTATCTGATCCCTTTTAGTTGTTTTTACAAGGTACCATGTGTACCTTCAGCATAGCTGTAGGCCAGTTTGTTCTTCCCCACAATGTTGCAGTGCCACTTAGTTACAAGCTCAGATTTTGCAAATAGAACCACGTGAATATTGCTATTTAGTGTATTCTGTCCCTTGATAAGGCTTAGTAGCAATGCCATGCTGATGTGTGTCGACTTCTCTAGTGTCTATCTCGTTTGGCTCTGGTTTAGGGCTGTCTGCACCACGCAGTGCTGTGCAGTGGTTTTATATCAGTACTGCTCAGTAATTATATTACTAGCTGATGAAACCATCCATCAGTAAGAATGCAAGCTTTCTCATTTGTATATAGGGAACAAACTTCTGTTCACAAAATATTATACAGTTTCATTTTCTAAAAGTTTTCAATATCCTGTTTTATGAGATGTGTGGCATAAGAACTTCTGCTCCCAAAGCCAGAGAATAGTCTGCACAGTTATTAGAATATATTCCAAAATGACCAATGATTATGCAGATGTTCATGAAAAAAAAATAACATTAACACTGAATGATAGGTCAATAACCATCTCATCAGCATATCTGCTAAATTTCACTTCAGCATGCCTTAGGGAGCAATTTACTGGTAATTTCAAGTAAATTTAGGTAGAAAATAATTTGCACCTATTTATGTTATAAAAATAAATAAATAAAACCACAGACCATCATTGTATTAGCATTATTTGCAGTATAATGTTGCTTTACAGGGCCTCCTACTTTTCTTTTCAATGCCTTTTCTGCTTTTCAGTGGTAGTTACCTTTCAGCTCTAGTAATAAAAGATGATGAATTAATTAGTGCGACTGTATGATAATTATTGTCAGATGAAATAAACATAAAATACAAATGGTTTATAACTAATCAATAATTATGTACTATGCTCAATCTTCAATATGCAGGGCATGTCTAAATAGAATCATTATAATGAAAATCAAATTATTGCACAGCTGTGTTGATTATGAAGCACCATTATCACTTTCATCCTTTTCATTTGGTTCCTGCTTAAGTCATGCTTTTGTGCCCACTTCTTAATACTGGAAATGCGTCTCTCTTCTGTGGATTGATTTATAGTTAATATTGAAGCATAAAATTTCCTATTATTGTGGCTTTCTCAAGGTCTTTCACAGGTATTATACAGACAGGCTCCAAATTTTTTCACTGCAATAATATGGAAGCATGGAAGCAATATCGAAGATTAAAGACAAACTTAAATGATATATGTCCCTGTGTTTGGATTTAATCTGTGCCTGAAGATATTTTGACCTAAATTACCAAATATATTGCAGTTTCATAAAAGGCAGCTGCAGCCAGCTCATTCCAAGCTACTCAGATTTAACTTCATGGAATATGGAACAGGTAAAATTATTTATGGCCCATTCTGTCTCCTGTTCTTGCTTTGGATTGAATAGAAGTCTATACATTTATATTCATCTGTCATTTGATTATTCTCTTTCTTTGCCTAAAGAATGAGAGGGAGGAAAAAAAAGAAAGTGATTAATATTTGACAAATCTCTGAAACTAAAATACTATAGGAGTAAAATACTTGTAATATTTTCTTTCTGGCATATGTTTTAAGTTTATATATAAAGTTTAAGACATTTTCTGATGAAAACACTATCAAAATATTCTGTCATTTGAAATCCAAGCCTTGTTCTGGATCTGAAGCTTGCTTGCCAATGGTCTCTTACTTTATAATGAGGAGCCTACACCACAGTATTGCAATAAAAAAACTTTTAAGACCAGGATAAATTTCGGTGTTCATATACGTTTATTGTTTGACATGTAAGCACAATAAAGAACATTATTCTTCTATGCCTGTCTTTTACATTACCATGAATGAAAATACTAAACTTGTTATTTCTGAGCTGTACAGAATAATTATAGTACAGAATGCCAAAAGTTTTTATGTTTTTCAGGGAGCTGAATGCTAACCACTGAAAACGACAGTTTAATACTTTCTGTGAGAATAAACTTTCTGTGACATTAACCGTTTGAGCTGAAAGAAATCAGTAAAGACAACAGTTTGGCTCCCATTCTGTCTAGCACATCTGCCTTGGACATGGTAATCCTAAAGTCCCTTAAAAATTGTGGCTAAGGTGGTGATTGTTTACCTTATGGGTGACTTTTGATAGAGCTTAATGAATGAGGCCATTTCCCCTTCAGTATCTTCTTGTAGGCTGCACTATCTCTGACTAGAATTGAAATTCATCAGTATTGATCTAGGTGGTAAAAATATTGGGAAACAATGTGTTACTAAAGGGATTTCCAGAAATACAAGCTTTAGAATTGCTATTGACAAATATTGCTAACACTTTTCAGACATGAAAGTGATTCCTCTACCGTTTTCGAGTAGGAGAAAAAGAAAAATGAAAAGCCTAGATCTAGATTTTTGCTCTTCCTTAGGATAAATGTTCGCATAGAACTTCCCTGCTTAGCTTATTTTGTACCATAAATACTACCTCTTCCCCTTGGCCTTATCCTGTTGCTTTGTAATGAATTAAACTGTTGAGGTTTGTGTTGATGTTATTGATCTGACTCTACAATTAGAATATCTCAGGAGTGTGATTGTGGAAAGGTCTCTGCTGTAAAAGGTGAACTCTGAATTTTCTTCCAGGTTAAATTTTAGTTTTGTTCAATTATTTAACAGGTATCTGGTGAGGGCAAACATAGGCACTGGGAACAGATTAATCTATGGAGGACTGCAATAACTAAGGCTGCTGGTTTCCTCTGTGGTATGTATATCCAGTGACTTTTGGTGGATGTTTTGCCTAAGATTCTCTTTTGTCCCTTTCTCTCATTTTCATTTAGATTTTGGTTGATACTTTATGCCTTTTCCTTGTTTAACATTCTGCTTTTGTGATTGTCTGGAGGCAAACTTTGCTCTGAGTATGGAGTGAGTCTGAAGCTCATAAGCGTGGATGATTGGACAGACACCTTCAAAGGCCCATGACAAGCTAGTGTGTTGCTTTTTACTTGAATGCATTCCAATGCACAGTTCTTGCTGGTCGCTTCAGTAGCAGAGTCCTGAGCAGCAGGCAGTGGGCTTCACCAACATCTCCATCTCATTCTGTGTGTCTCACAATTCCCTTCATGACTCCTTACTCTCTTGTCATGTGTTCCTTATTTTGTGGTCATTACCTCCCGAGATTTCAGACAGGTAGTTTGTTATGACAGAGATGCACCTAACAATTCAGTTAGTCTTCTCTGCTGTTTTTAAAAATAGAAATGTAGACCACTGCTATCAAAAGTATTAATCAGATATGCTTTATTTATGTCTAACTTCTTCATTTAAGTAACTTAAGAAATAGAATGAAGCAAGTGAAGAAACTATGCTAATTAATATTGTAAATAATGAATTTTAGCCTAGAATTGCATATATTAATATGCTACCATGTATTCCACTACAGACAAGATTGAGATAAATGATTTGATAATATCTTTCTGAAAATAAACTTCTATATGGAATTAAGCAACATTAGTTAAAAAGCTGAGCTGACTGGAAGGCAAAAGCTAGCACTGTTAGAAAGAGCTGATTGGTCTTGAATAGACCAGATGCCAGGAAGTGTCTCTGTGTGAGCATATGTGTCTGCCATAAGATTTTAATCCCAGAAGTGATGTTAGGAGTATCTTCTCTGATCTCATGTACCAAATCACCTGGAGAGTTCTGTTTAAGCATTCTTGCAGAATTTGGGCCTTAAACTGTAGTAAGATCCTGTTGCAAGCCCCTGCATCTTATTTCACAGAAGCTTTTTGTTTGGCCATATTACATTAGAGGCATATTAGATTGGTCATTGATAAAAACCAGACAAACCTATGGTTGAGGATAAAAGCAAGTTATGATAGTTTTGGACAAAAGGATCAGGACAGGTTAAAGATCAACATTCATAAATCTTCTATTAGACCCAACTCCTGTACTTAACTGAAGCAATAATTATATTTATAAGCAAATTACTTGAAATTATGGTTATACACATTATTCAGAATTTATTAATTTAAAATATTTTACTAATTTATTGCCAAACACAAATATACTTAGAGAAGTATCAAATTCCACATTAAATTCAAATCATTCAATTATCTTAATTAGTAATAGTTTTACTTAAGAGTGCACAGTACTAAGCAAACCTGTATAAGTTATAAGGCAGACAAATGTCTAACCACAGATTCCATGATTGTAGAAATTGTGGGTGAAGCATCAGTGGTGTTAGAGATCAGGCTACATGAGTCTATATCCCAGACACCTGTATATAATCTTCTAGTTGTCTTTTTGTGCTTAATATTTGCTTTTAATTTACCCCGGAATATAAAAATATTCTTAGAGGGATTTACTGTTCAGCTGAAATAAGCTACAGATAGTCAAGAAATCAAGAATGAGCAGTGTTTCTTCAAGAAATACTGAATAGCTGAAATTGGAACATTTTTTTCTCTTTAGTCCTGACTGAATTGCTTTTGCCAGGGAAGCATCTATTGGAAACCAGTCAGTTTTCTAACAAACTCACTTGGCAAGCTGTGAGGTTTCCCAGAGCTGCAATACTGAAGCAGCTCGACAATTGGGGCTGCAAGTGTCTGGCATTATGCACTAGTGCAGCCTCATTGTGCAGAAATACTAGAAACTTGAGTCCTGGCAGCTCTGACTTGATTCCCAACTCCTCCATATAAACTGTGGAAGTCTTTGGAAGAATCCCGATGGGAGCTTTGGCTCTCAGCATCAGCTCTTGAAACTACAGCAGCAGGCTCTGGGCAGTCTGATGAATGCCCAGTCATTGAGGGCTGCATGTTTTGTTTCATTTAGGCAGCAGAAAATTGACACAGTTATGCATTTTGTGCAGGTGTATATTTTAATGTTCTATCCCTTTCATTCCCAGAGGCAACAAACCTTCTTGTAAAGTCTGTCTTTGGCCACAAAAAGGAAAATTCAAGGTTCTGATCAGCTCAAGCTCCCCTGGGATATTCAGAATTCCTAACATTATCCTCTTTCTAAAGGCATGGTTCTGACCATACAAATGCAAGTAGTGAAGTGAATTAAATGGATAAAGTAACAGTCTAGACTTCTTGAACCTATGACAAAACGTTTGTAGGACTTCCACCTTTATAGCAGACAAGGTTTCCCTTCTAATACCCCGAATGGAAAGGCAGTTTCAGGATGTTTCTCCTCTCATAGTTAAAAACCTACCAATAATTCCAACTCTAAATGTAATGGTCAGTGTACAGTTATTTTTTCGTGGCCCAGCATTAACTCTTAGTTATCATATATTCCCTCTAAAGGTACCTACACCTTGATACATTTGTAGACTTCATCATGGCTTAGCCTCCTTTTAGATAAATAACCTTTTTTTTCCATTCCATGAATATTTCCCTGAAGTTGTTCTTACATCATTTCAGGCATTAGCAAGAACAATATTAGATAGAAATATTTTATCTTTGAATAAGATTCTTTTGTTTTGTTTTATTTGTTTTTATTTTATTTTATTTTTTTATTTTTTGATTGACAACTAAGTTTTAAAAGTTCTGTTTAGCCCCAACATATACTTTCCTAACATCTTTCCTTTCTGTAGGACTGTATCTCTTACCCTTTTATGTTTACAGTGCTGCTTTGACAGTTAATCCATTTTCCTTTTTATGTCTGATACTTCTTGAGAAAAAAGGTCTCTCTGAAAATGCTGATTTTTTTCCCCTGTATTTCTCACACTGCCTCTTACCTCTTCAGTCTTTCCTTCTTCTGAGAGGAGCCCTGGAGGAGCTGTTTTTGCAGCATGTTCCAAGTGGTATCATTTCTGATGGAGGGATCTGTTCTGAACTCAATGTTTTATTTCAGCAATTCTGCTATGAATTCCTGCTTGTAAAAACATGTATTTCCTGCTGACTCACAGGCTGAAATTTACATATATTCTTTAGAGCAAACCTAACGGATGACATTAATGCTGGGTGTGAGTGCTAAGTTAGCCTGCTGGCTAGCTAAAGGCTTGCAGACCACATCCTCAGCTAGGATTCGGTGACATAAATCTATTTGAAGTCAATGAAGCTGTCATATTTAACATAGTTGGAAATCTCTCCTGTGAGCTTTAAGGGCTGTTGTATGCATCTTCCTGCCCTGTTAGCATGTCTCATGTAGTATGAAGCATAACCACCGGAGAAGGTAAATTTATGCACTGAGTAAGATATTAGTGTGAGTTGGGGTATTTTCTTAAAGAAGGGGAAGAAGGTGAATACAGACTCAAGTGCTTCTATTCTCCTTAGGAGTTCATCTAGCATACAGATCTGTTCCAGCAAGGCTATGTTGGTTAGGGATGTCATGAACATGGCTTATAATTAATAATGATTTTCCTAGGCACAGACTGAGACTGCAGTAAAGTTTTTATCTCTAATCCCTTCCTTTAACATTGGCTGTGCAAATTTAGCATGTGGGTTGTTTTTTTGTTGTTGTTGTTTTGGTTTGGTTTTTTTCTTTTAATCCATTTAGTTTTGATTTCAGTGTCCATGTTAATTTGTGTCTAGGAGCAGCAGGTGTGAATGTCCTTGGGAATGTTAGAACTTCAGCTCATCACATTTGCTATGATGCCTGAGAGGGTCTCCTTTAAGTTCATCCTTTGTACTAGTTAAACAATAAATTTTCCATATATATTCTTTCTGTATGGTTATACAGAGAGCTGCAGTGATGTAAGAAAGTCCTGCAACCTTCTCCATAATATTTCTGACTCAAGAAATTTGAAAGAGGTGTATAACTCTGTTATGTTCAGAGTTTGCCAGCAAGCTCACTGCCCTGTATTAGACCCAGGGAGAAGAAAATAAGCCTCAAGGAAAGGGAGACAATGTGAACTTAAATAAACACTTGCTCATTTTCTTACTTGCTTCTGTTAATTATAAAAATACATTGTTACACATATTTTACTTAAGTTACTCCTGCTTCACAATGAAAGACAGAGACCTATTTATTCATTCATGCAATGAAAAAAGATTGTTCAGAGAACAACGCATGTTTATTAAAAACATTAAGAGTACAACTTACATTTCTGTAGGTCAGCCTTTCTCTAAGCAACAGATTTTATTTCTTCTTCATATAATAAATAAGCTTTTGCATGTTTCAGAAGTCTTTATTAGTTGTTTGGGATTTAGAAATATTTCTCATTTTGTTCTGTAAACAGCTAGTGGTTAGAAATTCCTAAACAAGAAAGACAAAGAGATATGAATGACTCTGTGTTGTTAGAATGCTTTTTGCACTATTTAAAGAAATACACGTCTTTTCCTAAACAGAAAATATCTTGAAACAGAACTTCTCAAACATAACTACCTGGACACCTTGCCTACAACACATACATCTATAACCTAAATGAAGGGAGGCGAGAACTATGCATCCATGTGATCAATATTCTTGAAAGTATCATCAACACTAGAAGAAGCCTGTTAACTGTATGTTCAAACAGACTATGATTAGAACAGGTTAAGTGAGATGAAAAAATGCATGAGTAAGAAAAGTGTCATTAACACACAGGGGTAATGTGGCTATGTGATGAAGTCATTGATACGTAGGCAGATTTAATCAGTGCAAAAACAGATGATTCAAATGTCAGATCAGAATGAAGAAGAATTTCTGAGTTCCTTCTGCATGGAATGAATATATTATGAGGTGATGAAAACAGAGCAGGTACTCTAGTCTGCTGTCTGGCTAGATTTTTTTGCCTGTGGTATTGGCCATGCAAAATTAGCAGATGTGTATTTTTAACTCTACTGTGACCTTATAATGTAAAGATTCATTTTGAAATAGTATTTTGGATGCTAGAATAATATAGAAATCAAATTACCTTTGTGCGACTTATTTGCCATAAGAAATCATTGCTTTCAAATAGATAAAAGTAATTTTGGAATTATATGAGGAATAAGTTTCACAGATGATAATAATGCTTCTGAGGTGTTCAACTGCATGATTCTATAACTTGAAAAAAAAAACATATCTTTATAACTCTCTTAAATCAGTAATGTTAGTCCTTTTACAGCAAAATGCTTACACATTTACATTCACAGGCTTAAAGTGGATCTGATTTAGATCCATTACCTTCATTTTACCAACAGGAAGTAGGACCACAGGAAAGCTTATAGGAAAACACACATCAAAAGATGTTTGAAAATATAGTATCTGCAAGCAAAGCCTTGTAGAGCCCCATACTTTTATTTAGGAAAAGAGTTGCTCTACTAAGAATGAAACATTAATACAAGGCTATTTGTCAGTTTCTAAATAACACTAGTACAATAAATAGCATTTTGAGGAAAACCCTCTAGCCTCAGTTTGCTTTATGTTCCACCTGCTCTTACCTTAGAATGAGTAACCAACCACTGCATCACATTGCTTTTTCACATCCAAGTAATGCCTCTCAGTTTCTGCCCATTTAGGGCACCTTTCCTGCACGCTATTCTTTATTCTCACATTTTTTCCTAGGGTAGTTGGATGAATTTTTCTCTTTTTTTTTTTTTTTTTTCCTCAGCTGCATAAGCTGGCTCTATCTCAAATGCTCACATTGTTGTTCTCAGCCAGTTTCCTTTCCCTGTGAAATGTTGTTTGTCGCTATGTTTAAAAGCTTTGTTTCTCTGACTGAAATGATTTGCTTAGGTGGCTCAGAGCAATGCTGTAGGCCAGTACATTCTGCAGGAGAGGTTCCGCTTTCACTTAGTGACAGAAAAAGGGAGAGAGATCTGGCTGCTTGAAGCTGCCATCTTGTGCTGTGCTGAATGGGTAGGTAAGGCAAGAGTAAATTGGCAGCCACAATGGAGCTTTTCTTGCAGCAGAACAGGCTTGCTCACAAAGGGCTGTGTATAATGGGGCTTTTGTGTACAGGGAGAGATCTAAAAAACCAGAAGAGATGTTCTTCCAAACCAAATCTGCCAAAAGCTTCTTACTGAGAAGGACTTCATGTCCTAACCCCAGGAAATGATCTGAGATCAGATTCCTTTTAGTGCCTGCAAAGCTAATGCTTTTGGAAATAGTCAACTCTTTCTGTCAAAATATGACCTCTAGGTTTTGAGCTTGTTTGCTGCATCTGCCTTGCTCAGTCTGTATCTCCATACTGAAATCTGATCAGGATAAGTGTGTTTATGTGGCAGAAGATCTTTTTCAGTGCTACCAGATATTTTTTATTTAATTGACATTTGAAGTGACAAAGCTGATTTTACTCATTGATTAACTGGATAGTTGCTGTGAGGTTGGTTTGTTTGTGTGGTTTATATTAACAATTACAAATTTGAACATCTTTAGTATAGATCTTAATATTGTTTGTAAAATACAGGTTTGACAATAAGCTTTCTACTAGCTTCTGTTGTGTATAATTGTCTATCCATTCAGCTCTTTAATGCTAAATCCTATGCACATGTGAAAGAAAAACAGCTGAATAGAACAGAGCTCTTATAGGGTACCTGCAAATTTGTTTAAAACCTTACTGCTATTTGCAGGTATTGTGATTCACAAAGGTTTTAGTTGCTATTTATAGTAGCACAATAATAACAATAATACAAAGGTTCTTATTGATTTATTCTCATTGATTCATTTTGTGGATGCAAGCAGACCCTTTCCTAAGATGGAGAGTTCTTTCTACTTTTAAAGACTAGTGAAGGAAGACCTGTCAGAAAATCAGCTTGGAACAAAAAGAAAAGCTTCTAAAATTAAAAATGAGACAAATAATTTAAGGAAATCAGCCACCTATACTGTTTGAATCTGGAACAATTTTGTTACATTTGCATAGAAGATGTACAGAGGCAGGACTTGTGCTTGAATCTTCAGTTTCCCTGTGAGCCTAAAATCAGAGGAAGGAACACTTGTTAACAGTGCATTAGTGCTGGTTCTGTGAGGGCACACAGACATATAGGAGATATCAATAACATTTTAAAAGTTGTCCATTTGCACATGTCAGTGCATCTATTCAAATTTCTACTCTGGTAATTCCTGTGACTTTTGCAAAGAAAATGAGAATAGGAAGCTGTGATGGCAGGAAGCAGGAGTTGTTTGCATGGCTCACTGGTGTAAACATACTTCAGCTGACACTAGCTAGAATGGTAAATGCCCAATACTTTTGAAAATCAGGACTTCTGTAATTGTCCCTGAAGGCACCTGAGGAGTTGGGTGGGTTGTTTTGTTTAGTTTTGCTTGTTTGTTTTGTGGTTAGTTTGTTTGTTTGTTTTTTGTGATGTTGCAGATACGAATAAAAACATGTGCCTCTTTGAGGCTGCCCATGCACTGGTGTATCTTTAACACATTCATGTTATAGAAAATAAAAACACAAGCAGGAAAAAAACCCCAAAACAACTAATAATAATAAAAAAACAAACCCAACCAAACAAAAAAACAAAACAAACAAAAAATGCAACCAAATTTTAAAAATCCCCAAACAAAACCAAACAGAAGAGATGCTAGAGGACTCATACAGGTTCTTAAATATAGGTATAAGCATATATAAAAGGAAGTGGCAATCCCCAAACCCAAGATTAATTACATCTCTATGAGATTAGCATTTGGCCTCTGGAGTAGACAATCTTATTTGGTGCATGGGTTTTGCAATAAATAGAGAGAGTTCTTTACCTATGGTAAATCTAACTAAATTGAAACTAACAGTTAAAATTCTGCTCTCACTTATGCCTCTCTAACAGAATTAGACTGAAATAATGGGAAATGTTATGAGAAAGCAGCATGTGACTTTCTTTACAAACATTTAGCAATAACTTTCTTTTAGATAGAAAATAGTTTATGTTGCTGTTGGTCCAGTTACTATATTTAGAATATAATTTGTGGGCATCAAATTTTAATTTTCCTGCATCTTAAGATAAATATCAGTATTTGCTTTTATGACTTACAGATTTAAAACACAATATCCTGAAGGGAAAAAAGAAAAAAATCCCAGGTTTAGTAAGATATTTCTGAAATATATATTATTTTAAAACAAGCATTATATACATGAATTATTTTCCAACATATTACAAACTTTTCTACAGTCTTTAAATTCAAAGGCTCTTTTCATATTTTGTACCTTGCATCAGGCAATTTGAACACAAACTAGGAATCTTCAGCCTTTAGCTTATGTGTGATAGACCTACTAAAAATTGTCCAAGTATCAAAATGTTGAGAAAAGACAAAAGTTGTTTCAACAAAGGAATCTCTTTTTTGATCAAATATCATGACCTTAAGAAGCAGAAGCTGGAGGAACTATGTTGCTTGTTCAGTTGGTAAACTCTGTGTGGTTGCTGGTTTTTGGTTTTGTTTGGTTTTGTTTTGTTTGATTTTTGGTTGGTTGGTTGATTTTTTTTTTTTTTTTCCTTTTTCCTCAGATGTTTGCTTATCTCCAAATATTTGAGGACCATTTTTGTCTAACTAGAAGGGATCTATATTATGTGTTTACATAAAAGTCTAACCAGCTTCTGACAGGAATATTTCATAGTTTAGTTTTTTTCATTGTCTCTCTATTACAGCTTGCACACATAGGATAAATGTATCTATGTCCATTAGCAAAGGTTGAGTACTTTTCACAGTGTATATAATCAGGAAAACAAGCTTTTTGTTGTTGAGGTTTTACGAAGACATCACTAAAATCTGAATGTGTAAAATCTTGCTTTCTTATTTGCTCACATTCTGTGTATCAAGATGAAAAATATTTACATGGCATATGACTTTAAGGACAGCCATTTAACACTGTCATGAAGAGTCCTGCTTCATTAATTGTATCTTTACTACTGCTTAAGTTGTGTTCTATTCAGTTAGAAAGTAGTGTTTTGAAGGTGGTTTTGTGGATTGTTTCTGGCATGGCCAGAAGTCAAATGTGTTTTGAGAGTCTGAGAGGGAGGTACTGGAGAGGAAGTTACACTCAGCAACCACATAACTTAGCTGTGTCTGCAAGAGTTGATTAATGGATAACAAGGATTTTATTTGCAAGCTGGCTCTTATGCAGCATTGAAAACTTGAGATGCTCCTTCTTTGATCACTATATATGGTAGTGTTAGCTGCAAATAACCCAATTCAAAGGGAAC
The DNA here is from genome assembly GCA_024605025.1 of Megaceryle maxima. Taxonomy (NCBI): domain Eukaryota; kingdom Metazoa; phylum Chordata; class Aves; order Coraciiformes; family Cerylidae; genus Megaceryle; species Megaceryle maxima. The sequence goes on from JANHGN010026471.1 coordinate 59,893, forward strand.
TTGTCACACAAGCTTCTAAACTTATTTGTGAATTTGTTGTGCCTTACATTCCCCAATGGAAGAAAAGTTTACAGTTTGGGGAAACAAAAGCATAATGAGGGTAGGCATTGCCTAAGGCCGTGCAATAGAGTACTGATAAAAGTGGGAACAGACACTACATATCTGAATAGTCTCTCCTGTATTTTTATCCATTGTCAACTCTGCACTGAAAACATACCCTAAACCAAAATACATCAATGTCAGAAGAAATGGTCTCATTGACTCTGACAGGTATTAATTTCATTTCATGGTATGTGGTCTAGGATGCACAACACCCTAGAGGTGTAAAATGCTCATATTAAGAGCAGAACACATTTTCCAAACATTGCTTTATTTTTGTAACTCTTCCTCTTTGGATTGTCTACAATATTAACTTCTTAAAAGATAGTTAAGCCCTTTGGAACATTTCTGGGAGTGTGTGTAGAATCAGTCACTTTTTTGCAAGTCTGGTCTCCATTTTATTACTGCTGCTTAAAAACAGGTGTTTAAACAAGTGGATTTATTTTTATTTTCCTCAGAAAAGATTCTGTGCTACTAAATACTTGCTTGTTTGCTTTCTTGTTTCTGATTAATGCAGGCTTATCTCAGACAGAAAGGCAACAACAATCATGTTTATAACACCGCATGATACATTGATCCTATCTTGAAGGTTACCCTTTCAGTTCAGCAGTTTCATTGACTTCTAGGTAGTACCCATTTGTATTTCCAGGCATCTCAGAGACATTGTTGCAGCCTAAACTTTTAGATTGAAGGTGTACAAGATTGTATGACAACTTTTCATACTTTTATAGTCTCTGCACCTGGGAAAAGCAATACTTTTTTACTTTTTTAGGTGTCTAAGAGGAGGAAAAAAAAAATTATTTTTAATAATTATGCGTGAAGTACTTCCAGGAGGAGTCTTGGAATTAGATGCCTTGAATTCAGCTTCTTTCTCTTACATAAACTGGCTTTGTAAACACTGTTTGGCTTTCCTGTGCTCTTGCTTGCTGTTGGTAAAATGAAGGTAATGGATCCAAATCATGGATCCATCAAGGGATCAGCTTTAAACCTATAAATACAATTGTTTAAGCATTTTGCTATAAAAGGACTGACATTACTGATTTAAGGGAGTTATAAATAATAAATTAATAATATTCCATTCTCTTTGAAGGAAACAGAGTAAGGTTTAGACAGAATAAAAGTAATAAGGTTCTAATCCTCTTTGAGAGAGTCAGCCTTACATCTTGTGCTGCCCTACAAGGATTGACAGAATTGTTTAGAAAACAGTGCTTTCCATGAAAACTGCTTTTACAAAGGTCTTATTAATTAACAAACACTCTGGAAATGTAATTATAAGATTTTTTTCTCAAAAAACATTTCCCTTCCTTCTTTGCTTGCCCCCCTCCCCCCCTTCCCCTTCTTTTTTTTTTTAATCACATTCCTATCCAG
>JANHGN010026471.1:74954-94623 GCA_024605025.1 Megaceryle maxima
CCCCTTTGGGAAGGGAGGGGGGTTAACAGAGAGCGTCTGTTAGGTCTAAGGGGCTGCCCTGACCCTAAACCGTGACAGTTGCCTCATAATTATTTTTGTGCATTACCTTTCTGGCTCCTAGTGCTCTTTGCAAAAGCTGGATGTACATAGCATAGCTATGTTTCAATGATATTCAAGAAATGAGCCATGTAAGATTTCATACCACATCATTAGCCTGCGATATGCTTATTTTTCTTGAACATGTTCATGAGAACCCTTTTCAGGCACAAAATATGTGAAATATTTTTTGTCTTGCATTTTTGTGCTATTTTCAGATGACCTGTCTATTCTGTATGTTTCTGGAAGAAATCCCTCAATTGCCATTCCTTTTTATTGGCAAGTAGTAGTGGATTTTGAATACATTTTCTTAAGTTACAAACTCACTGGCAATGGGCAACTGCAGTCTGATTTAAAGGGATGACTCCCACAGCAACATGAAGTGAGGACAGAAAAAATCCAGAAAAAGATAATGACATGCCAAAGAATATAAGAAACAGCAAGGCAGCTCATTACAACACACATACAGTCTGGAACAAGGTCCAGAACAGAACTGTCACTTAGGACTTCAGTTTCAAGAAACAAATCATATATGACCAAGTTGTTATCATGAAAGGTTATTTCTTGCCCTTTCATCAAACATTTTATTGTATTTTTGATTGATTGCCTCAAATGCAAGCAACAATAATACTGCCCTAGGCAAAATTACTGGACGCATACTTAAACAGCATATAAATAGGTGTGTTATGGGTTCAGCTTAAGCCATCAGCTCAGAGCTTTAAAAAGCAATGGTTCTTTTTCTGTACTTAGGGTTTTCATTACTGCAGCTGGAGCTTTCTATTTTCCCAAAGAAACTATGAGATAGTGGTAGAGGCATTACTCAATGTGTCTGCTCTTTTGTTTTCTCCATGCCTCTTTTCTCCCTTTAAGTCTAATATTGCACTTGTGGATTTCACATGAAGTTTGAAAGCAAGTAGAGCCTTCACTTACGGGAGGCCTCTAAGTAGAATCATCTTGCTTTTAAAAATTTTTTTTAATTTCATGTGAGGCTTTATTCTTCTGAATGATATAGAATAGCAAACTAGATCTTGGGATTTTATAAGTCCACTTCTATGATTAGTTCTGGTTCTGTTTCTATTTTGCCTGGTTTTATCTTAATCTTAGAAGTTTGTCTTGCTCTGGCTTGTATTAGTTGGGTTGGGTTTTTTTGTTTGTTTGTTGTGTGGTTTGTTTTGTTATTTTTTAATATCTTTCTCACTTTTTTTTTTCATACCACAGGTTCAAATAATGATCAGTGATTATTTAGATCCCTTTTACACTGTGAATCATCTTAATTCTCACAGCAGGAAAACTGATGGGGAGGGGAAAAGAATTATCTAGCATTAAAGAGATGTTTCATTTAAGTTTCCATTATGTAAAGAAAATTATTCCATTGCTACAGTAGTAAGCCACTCTACATGTGTGTGAGATTCCATGACATTGCTTAGGAGAAGCTGCCTGGGCTGCCCAAACTGTTAATGACTCAGTTGTGAATCCTTTGTTCACACTAATGAGCAGTTAGTGATAAAAGTAAGGCCAATGGAGTGAACGCAATGGTTCAGGTATGTCAGTAAAAGATGTAAAGTAAACCCTCATAGGTGTAATGCAGTATTATTGCAGTAGTTTAATATTGCACTTTTCAGTGGGAACATTTGAAACTACATATATATTTATAGGCTAATAACTTCTGTTTCTTATTTTAATTTCATGTTGAGATATGCAGCTTGAACATAGGATTCGGCTAAACATAAAGGTTCACTCTGCTTTCTTTAAAACAATTCAGTGTTGCATGCCTACTTTCTAGGGCAGTATTGCATCCTCAAATTTAACATGTATAACTCTGTTCATGAGAAAGAGGAAGACTTAACAAGAAGGAAATGTAAAGGTGGAAAAAAGAGAAAAGAAGGAATGAGGAGAATTGGCAGAGGAAAAATGGTGTGCAAAGATATTTTCACTGTGCACCTATGAATTTTTGGAGGTTTCCTTAATGGAAAGTAAAATAAAATCAAGGCACTAAAACTTAGACTGCAATGTGTACAAATATGTGTGTGCATGAGAGAGAGGGAGCGCAATGTAGCAGGGTAGGTGGGCTCACATATGCTTAGTTTCAAGCTTGTGTTCTTTTGGGGTCTTTCCCCTCACTGTTTATTCTGTGCAAAAGCAGTCAACAGCATAGCTTTTGCTGAGCAGCTCATAATTTAGAAGACAAATTTAGAAAACCTCCAGTATATCTGCCACTCTGATTTATACCTCTGAGGATTAAGATGTCCAGAGAGGCCATGAAAATGACTAAGTATATTCCCACTTGATCAATTACATCATCTAATAAAAAAATGTAGGCGTAATATCTACACATATATATTTAATACATGTCATATACAACCTGGGAAATATGCATCAGCAGTGCATATATTAATTTAATAAGCCAGTTAATGTTTTCATTAAAAGTAAATCTCAAAATTCTTTATAACTTTATGTCATGCAAAGCAATGAACACAAGTTAATTCACTAGTGGATCAGAACCTGACTTTTTGATATGGCTGAGGTTTCTGTAGTCAGAATCACAGAATCACAGGATATTCATGGTTGGAAAGGACCTCCTAGATCATCGAGTCCAACCATCCCCATAACAACAACAACAAAAAAAACTAAAAAAACACCTAAAAACCCCACCTAAATACCCTGATCAAACATGACTTCAAAAACACAAAATAACCCCCTACATGCCTGCCACTAGAGCATGTCCTGAAGCACCAGGTCTACCCATTTCTTAAATACCTCCAGGGATGGTGACTTAACCACCTGCCTGGGCAGGCTGTTCCATTGCCTCCCCACTCTTTCTGTAAAGAATTTCTTCCTAATATCGAATCTAAACCCCCCCTGCCACAAATTCAGACCATTTCCACTGGTTCTGTCAGTAGTTACTAAGGAGAAGAGGCCAACCCACACCTCTACAACCTCCTTTCAGGTAGTTGTAGAGGGCAAAGAGGTCCCCCCTCAGCCTCCTCTTCTTCAAACTAAATACCCAGCTCCCTCAGCCTCTCCTCATATGACTTGTTCTCTGAACCCCTCATGAGCTTGGTAGCTCTCCTCTGGACATGTTCCAGCATCTCAATGTCTTTCCTTTAATGAGGGGCCCAGAACTGAACACAGCACTCGAGATGAGGCCTCACAAGTTCCAAGTACAAGGGAACAGTAACTTCCCTTCTCCTGCTGACCACACCATTCCTGAAACAAACCAGGATCTTGCTGGCCTTCTTGGCCACCTGGGCACACTGCTGACTCATATGAAGCTGGCTGTCCACCAGCAACCCCAAATCCTTTTCTGCTGGGCAGCTTTCCAGCCACTCATCCCCAAGCTTGTAGCATTGCCTGGGGTTGTTGTGACCGAAATGCAGGACCTGGCACCTGGCCTTGTTGTAACTTGTACAATTGGCCTCGGCCCATCAATCCAACTTCTCCAGGTCCCTCTGCAGAGCCTTCCTGCACTCGAGCAGATCTACAATCCCACGCAATTTGGTGTCATCTGCAAACTTGCCGAAGGTGCTCTCAATCCCCACGTCCAGGTTATCAACAAAAATTCCGAACCCAAAACTGAGCCCTGAGGGACACCAGTGGTGACTGGCAGCACAGCTTGATTTCACCCCATTAATCATGACTCTCTGGGAATGACCATCCAGCCAGTTTTTAACCCAGCGAATGGGTTAAAAATGACCATGTCACTTGTCAGCTCTTTGATCTAAGGTGAGCTGAGGGGAAATAATACAGCAAAAAGAGAGAGCTCAATCCTTTGGTAAAGTCAACTGGAGTAGTTTCATTGACTTCACTACAGTGGCAAACAGGTGATCATGTGATCTGGAATCTGCTGCAAAGCATTTTTGGTTTCATGCCATTTCCATTTCTCCTATTTATTTTTTTTTCTTCTCATGTTTTCATGTTTTGTTTTGTTTTTTACCTCCCTTTTGTTACTTGAGGAAAAGAAAGTCTTTATGTTTTGTTTTGTTTTTTTAAAGTTTCTATATTTTAAAATCCTATCTAAGAACATTAAAATATCATGCTTTGAACTAAACTGATATGGTGGGTATTTTTTGTCTTGTTTTTTCTTCTTCCACTCTTTAAGTAAGAATCAAAAAAACCTTAAAATTGTACTTTACCTGTAGCACCAGAAATTTTAAGTCTTTTGGTAGCTATTTCCTCCTTCCATATGCCAATGAGAGCTGCATAATTCATGTGTAGCAAGTTATTGTGCCAATTTTAAAAAAAAGTAGGCTGCAGAAGAAAAGTGAAAACATTTTTTTTTCATTTTTTTTATAAGTTGATATTACATTGGAGCTAAACTGCCTCCATTTCTAATTTGGCAGACTTGAAAATGAGAATGGAAGTAGTAGATTTCAGTAGCCAAATTTAACCTTTTAATTATGTTTTGAGTCAGTGCTAAATATGAGAGCTGCTAATACTGTAATGTTTATGCATTACATTTCCCTATGCTTTTGAAATACTAATTTGTGGTTACAAAAAGTTTAGGTATTCAAGATAACCTTTTGCAATTTAGGGCTTATTGTCTTCTCTGTCTACAAAGTCAAGAGACACATAGGGGTGTAACTCTGTTTAAAGATCCCTTAGTGTCAGGAAAAGCTATCTGAGAAATGGAAAAGAGGCATTCTTATTCCACCTTCCTGTATAGTGGAAAATACTATATCAGAAAGCTACTGCCTAGATCTAGTCAGATAAGTTTCTAAATTTCATATATGTCCCCATACCCATGCCAAGAATCTAGAGCAAGGTGCAGTTCCTATCAATTACCTGAAATATGGCAGATCCAGAACTAACAAATGCAACCTATTTGTTCTTTTAATATAAATTATTCTCTGTCTATAACCTTAACACCGTCAGTCTTTATTTCTGACATGAACAGTGCTCAATGATAACACTATAGGGTCATCTAATTTGAGTGAAATACTATAAATTTGAAAACCAGACACTAAATCACCAGCTTGAAAGAGATGACCAAATGTTCCCTTGTCCAACCTTTCACTCAAAGCAGGGCTAGAGAAGGGTTGCTGAGTGCCTTGTCTAGTTACATTTTGAGTATCTTCAAGGGTAGAGACTCACCAGCCTCTCTGGGTGACCTCTTCCAGTTTTAACCACCCATACATAAGGGGAAAAAAAAAAGTTCTTGTGTTGAGGTAGAATTTCCCATGTGTACTAACTTGTATTCATTTTCTCTGTCTTTCCACTCTGAGAAGCATCTCTGTGAACATCTGTGAAAAGTCTGGCTCCATCCTCTCTGTGCCCTGCTATTAAGTCATTGTAGAGAGCAGTAAGGTCCCCTTGAAATCTTTAACACTAAACAAACCCAGTTCTCTCAGCCTTTCATCATAAGTATGATGTGCCAGCTCCTGACAATCAACTCTATCAACGTATGGATTGTGTGTTGTTTTTTTTTTTAATTCCTCTTCATCTGCAATTAACAACTATTACAATTTAGTTTTCTTTAAACCCTTGGATCCTGAAACATGTAACTATGGCAAATGTTATAGCAGAGAAAAGTCTTAAGGATGTGTCTAAAAGGTTTACCCAAACTTACATATCTTTATTTATTTATCAATTCATTCTATAGGTCTAAATAAATGTGAGAGAAACCCTCTCCCTGGTTAAAGTATTTAGGATGTCATGTGAAACTCCACCTGTGAACACATCTGAAGAGAGGCCCAAAGGTATGGCTACAGGATGATCATTCCCAACATTTAAGGAACATTAATGCCATGTAAAATGCAACGGGACTTTAATTTTCTACTTCTAAGGCAGAACCCTGCCAAAATTTGATTTTTTGAATAATTTTTTAAAAATAGGGAAAAAAAAAGAGTACAAGACCAGATGCTTTTCTAACACTGACTCATTCAGTAGCAATCTTTGATATGAAAGAGGTGTTTTGCCATGGTCTACTGGACAGAATGAAGAACAATGACCTCCCCAATGTCATTGTTCATTGATGTATTCAGTGATTGCTACTTTTTGATCAGGAATGTGTTCAATCATGTTGTAGGCAGAATTTCATCTCTCTGAATGAGCTGTTGAAGTAGAGGTTTTCCATTTAGCTAGATTCAAGAGCAAGTCTCAGGAGCTTTCAAGGAATGATTAAAGTGGGTACAAAGATCTGTGTACTGGGAAGTGATTTTTCTGTCCTTCTATGAAGTACTGGAAGAATAGTCTGTGAAGCAGACAAACTGATGTAAAAATTGTATTATGAGTCCTAGTATGCACATACTGAAAACCCTAAACTGCTATAGGTAAAGTTGATGTTGAATTACTAATCTAACTTGAGACAACTAGAGATATGCACTAATTAGGTAAATCTTCAAAAATTTGAGATTTCCATCAGCCAAAACCTTGTGAATTACTACTAATTTTTTGGAAGTATTTGTGTGTGTGAGATAAATTTTCATGCACCTTTATTTTGTGCATGATTATTGCAAGACAGTTCAACCTTGAAGAAAACATAAAAATATCTTTTCCTCCCTCTAACTTCTCCTATTTTCTTCTTTTATCTTATGTGGTTTTCTCAACTCTAGTTAATTGGATACTCAGTTGGACACTCTTAGTGGAAGTTTGGATGAGAAGGAACCTAAAAATAATCAAAACAAGTAAAAAATAATCAAAACGAACTGAAGGGGGGGTTTATTATTTATTTTTTATTATTTGGTTAGTTTTGTTCTACACTGAAATAAAAATATACCAAATGGATAGTGTTATGTGCACTTAACTGCACTTAACTGATAGGGAAAGGTTTATGAGAAGAAAAATAAGAATTTTATTCCTAAAATGGTCCCCAAAATTTAAGATCTTTCTCAGGGAACAGGAGAAAGGAAGGGAGGTGTTTATGACTCATGGATCTTGTCTTTCCTTCACACAAGTTTCATGCTTGTGTTTCTAAATATGGTGAAAGAAAATCCTTTCCTCAGTTGCAAATTTGTGAACATTTTACTTGAAGTAAACACTGGTATATGAGCTGTATATGAGATTTAGCATATCTGCAAATTATGTACACCATGTGCTACTGGATTCTTCACAGAGGTACAGTAACTGCAGACTGTATATTGGACTGTGTTGCTACTAACATGCATCTATGGCACCATCTGCAGCTTAGCTTTTTTTTTTTTTGGACTGAAGGCCTCTTTTCCATTTGAAATAACTAACCAGCAGATAACACAACACCAAAGTACTCCTAACCTCTAAGCAACTTTTCTGTATTGATTCTGTAAAGAATTAATGTCAAAAGTAAAGGTAGAATTCATTAAATTAGAGTGCACTATCCCTCACAACTTAGATAGTCAACATAGCAAGTTTTAGCCTTCAGGAATGCTTATATTTTTTTACAACTTTCATTTATTTAAACCATTGGGCAAAAAAACTTGGGACAGCACCAGGGCTTTTACCTACTCACATTTCTTCTTTAGTCCCCAGAAATCTCTCTGGCAAACCAGAAACCCAGAATAGTGCTTTCTTCCACAGATATCCTGAGGGTGTATCTGGAGGTGGCTACGCTACCTGACAGGGAGACAGTGAAAGCTGGCTTAGAAAAAAGATGTTTTAGTCTTCCAAAAAAGATTTTTAGTCTTCCATCCATGAAAAGTTGCCACAGCAATGATGATGCCATGAATAGAATTTACGGGCTATTGTGTATTTATCCACTGTCATTGCTAAGTGGTTCAAGCAAGCTAGCAAAACTCCCATCAGCCACAGCATCTGTTAAGCTTTAAACCATAACTTTGAAATTAGAGCCTGTGTTTGCAAATCCAGTGCCATGCAAAAAGTGCCATCTGGCCTAGATCTATTTGAGAGTAAATCTATTTATTTTGTGAAACTGAAGAGAGACAGACCCAAAAAAACCACTAGGCATTTGCATTGACATTTTACAGTAGTTGACATAGATACAACAATCAACCATTTCTGTACTATGGAATAGTGAAAAACAATGCACTTGATCATGTTATGACTCCAGAATAATCTCAGCAAGAGGGAAGAAGAATCCCTATGGGGCTTTTCTGAAGTTCTAACAAGGTAAAAGGATATTTGAAAAGGAGATGGATTTCAATAGGGCATAATTAAGTGAGACGTACGTCCTAAAACTACATGATTAAACTATGTACCAGAACAAATACAGACAGAATATTTTATGAAATAAATGGCCTCATTTTACCTTCTGTAAGCTTGATCAGTTGCATTGTGGTGGGAAATGAATTTTCAGGCAGTACAAAAGTCATCTCTGATCCAAAACCACCTAGCACTATCAAAAACATGTCACACTTGGTCAGTGATTAGTTCATGGTGATAGGAACAGCTTCTGGAATATTGAATAGGTAACCTTTATTTGACACTTTTGGAAGGACTTCAGCTATATGTCAAGAGCCTGAAAAATAATTATTATTCTAAACCACAGTTATGAAAAAAGGTCAGAAAGGTAGACTGCTGGTCAACTATTATTTTGGATTCTGAATGCATGTGAGAAACCCTGGAGATAGTACTCAGAAATACAGACCCAAGAACTAACATAAAAAGAGTGATGAAATAATATAGAAGATATCAGTCACAAAATATCTTAAACATAGAGAATTTTTAACTGATAGTAGGTTTAATGTAGGTGGAAGCCTAGAAACAGCACTGATGGAAGTCAGTATTTTTTTAAGTGAAGCCCTTGGAGATACCAAACACAGCAGTGCTGAAAGATATTGTCCCTTGCTGAGCTCTTGGGAATAGGACAAGTTGAGCTGCTTTGAGGGTATGGTGTCTCTGAAGCCTCATTCAAAGTTAACAGGATGCATCTTGAAGAAGTCTCCGCTGAGTAAATCCAACTGACCACACTGTGGTTTATGGGATCTTTGCATTATGATGACAGGAAAATCACACATTAATGGAAAACATGTCCAACTTCCACCTTCCAGAGAAAAATCAGAATCTACCAGCTACTCACTTCTGGATATCTGAGTAGCCATTCCAGGCATTTAATTCTATGTTCCAGGTAAACAGACAAAAATCTTACTAACAGCATGTGGTGAGCTGGACATTAAATTAATTCATACTTAAGTAGCAAAAGCTGAGATCTGTGGGAAATGAGGATTTCTTTAAAGCAGGCCAGGCAGTAAACCTCAGCAGAAATCATGAAGTAGATGCATGCCCCACATGTGGGAGCAGAGTATCTTGGAATGAAAGGAGGACTGTATTTACAAGTCAGATACAAGCACCTGAGAACAGGCATTAATCAGAGGAATTTGTGTACAGTGGTCGATAATGGGAAAATACTCTTTGCTCAGCAGCAAACCAAATCATCCTTATTGCCAGGAATTGTTAAGTTGTGCGAAACTGTTCCTCAAAAAACACAAGTGTGATAGGGAAATGGGGAGCTCATTGTTCATTTTAGGTTGCCATGTTCCTGAGTTTCAATGATTCACTGTGCTACTGCATGGTTTGGTATGGTGATAAAGTGGGAAGGCAGTCTTACCAGCATAGACAATCTAGCAACTGATGAAAAGGTAAAAACAGATATACAGATCAACTAGTCAATAAACCAAATGATAGATTATTGGGGAAAGAAACTGTAGAGGAAGATCAAAGAGGTGAAAATTTGATGAGTAAGAACTTGGAGTTCTTTTCTGAGGTCGTTCTTTTGATTTTAGTAATTTTATCTCTTTGTATTTGTGAAGCCTCTGTTTATTCATGTTAAAATACACATTGTTGCAAGACAGTAATTATTTTTCATTGACATGGTGTGCTACAAAAGAAGCCTCTGAGCAGCAGCATCAGAGACAAAGGTAGGGCTGTGGCACAGTACATGTTGATACTATATAGTGGGCTCAGGAAGCCAGTGAATTCCTGGAGAATTCCCACACAAATTTCATTTCTGCTTATACTTTGTGAGTGTGATGTTGATGACTAGTGAGTCCCTGCCACACAGCAGAGTCTTGCTACTTACCTACAGTACAACATGAATAAATTAAAACATAACAAGGCTAACAAAGTGTTAATACCAAAGGAATTTCTTTGAAGTGGAATTTGAAATGGCACCCATTTCAGACTTTAAAAAGTTACTAAAAAAAAAAAAAAAAAAAAGAATTGTTCCTAGTATTCCACAAGATTCATGGAGATTCTTATCTTCAGACCTAGGTATACTTTTATTCTAGCTTAAGGCTGTGAAGAATTTGGATCTTAATTTTTAACATAATGGGTCTTGTTTATAGCAATTTCATAAAATTTAAATAAGATACCTTATCAGTTGTGCTATGTTAAAAAATATGATTTGGTGCATTATAAATTAAAATGTAAAGTTGCAGTAGTATTTTTTCCACATTATTTTTATAAAGATTAGAACTAACATAATTGTAAATCAAGCAATTTAAAATCACTGATTCAAATCACTCCCCTACTGTTTTGGCTCTTTCAGGAGAGACAGGATTAAAGAGTGGGATTTTTTATGAGAGAAATGTTTGAAAATGTTTATATGTGACTGGTGAGGAAGTTATGATTTATAGCATTACAGAAAGAGGAAAAAAATCTTTCAGCAGCATTGTGGCAAAGCTTTTAAAGACAGAACAGTCAGGGCATGTAAAACTGCAGTTACTATAGTAACAGGATCTTAGTCCTTTATAAATGAATGTGGAGAATTTGGGGATGTACAATCTGACATAGCAGCACTGTGAAACTAGTCATATTCATCACTCTTACAATAAATTTGTGTTACTGTAGAATTCAAAAAGCCCCATTTGCAGTGGAACATGTAGAACAGGTAAAAAGGATTATACCAAGGATTATTGAATGTGTATGAGAGGATGGACATTGTTTTAGCATGTGGATAACACAAGTGGTCAAGACTTTGATGTGTTTTCCCCAAACAAGACACCTAGCTTAACTGATGGAATCAACAGACTCATAGATAGGTTTCTGTACAGAAAGGACTCAGATACTCAAGTAATACCTAGAAAGAAAATTAGAGACATGGAAAACACTTCTGTTCTGAAGCGTGCAGTCAGATGTATGTTGGAGACAGTTTTATCACCAGTAGGTCCATTTTAAAACAAATGATGTGTCTTCTGAACCATCTGTGGCCTGGGTTAGGTGAACAGAAGTTTGTTTTGGTTTTGTTTTGTTTTGCTTCTTTGAGAGTAACATTTGTTTTAATACTTGTATTTTCTCCCTTGGGGCATAAGGAACATAAAATTGGTGGAATTTGTATAGTTTGTCAGGTGTTCTGTATGGCAGATGTGTTTAATAAGTGTTAGATAATAACAGTCAGTAATACATAAACTGCATAATGAAGTTAGAAGCCTGAAGCTATGATTTTATAATAAAATCTTTATGATAAATGGTTCTTAGTAAGTCTGCTTCAACCGGAGTCTACTATAACCTTCTAAAGCAGGTTTTCTTGTGCTGCATGTACTTGAATTTTACAACAGTTCCTCTGCGTAAAAGGGAGAAAATAGTAGCCCTAAAACAGTACTAAGGCTCTTAGGGTACTAAGGAAATAAATGTATTATGGAATCTGAAGCATTTTGTCACTTCAACAACATGATGATATAATGTGTAGAGAGATGAGCTTAGCGATACGTTAAAATTAATGTAGCTCACATTTTTTGTGCCTTGGAAATGTTTCTTGTTAATGGAAACATAGATGTATATATGGTAACAATACAGCACCATGTAATACTTTGGAAGAGGGGAGAAAAAATTGAACTTACTTTCCTATTTAGTAAGTTTTGCCAAGGCGGGAAGAGAGAAAAAAGAGGATTAACCCAATACTTTTTGTTTTCTTCATGTCCTCTCCATTCCTTAAAGTTACCAAGTTCTTGGATTTAACAGGAATCTTCTGTGAAGGAGAATGAAAGAGGTTCACATCAGAAAAGGCATGAACATGTAGATTTAAAGGACATTATCTATCTTATAGTCAATATGTTGAACTTAATAAAAAGGGTTTCAAGTGGATTTTTATTTAGAGTTTTATCCAATTAACAAGCAGTAGCATTTCAGAGTTATAACTTTTCCTGCTCATATTCCCTCCTATCAGAGTTTCACAATATGAATGAAGTTTGTAAACTTTTCAACATAAAATGGTACTTGAAAGCTCAGAGGGAATCCCTTGTCCAGACTGGCCGCTGGGATTCTTCATAAAGAGCCATTCAGGAGATGAATATTAATTACCAGCTTGAAAACAACAACAATGTTGTAATGATGTGTCTCGGAGGCAGATGTGAGCTGAGCTATTGTAATGATTTGCCACAGGTGAATAATTAAAGACACAAACAGACAGGCTAGTTAAGCAGTAATGCATATTATTTTGGACATTTGAGCAGTGAAGTATGGTGTTATAAAGCCCATTCGCCTTCCATTCTCATCTCCTGGTCCTGGTCTTTCTCTGGATATAGTAAGAGGCCTGTCATTAATGTTCAAATGCTGGTTGTGGACTCTGAAACTTAAGAGATAAGTTAAACATTTGCTTGAGTAGGTATAACACTTCAGTTATGCATTTACTAGAAGAAGTCAGAAGAGGCACTAATTTTTGCCATATAGTTAATATGAAAAAGAATGGGGAAGAAGAAAGAAAGAAGAAAAAAATCCCTTGCTACTATATAGATAAGATTGAGTGGTAATAGAAGTGGATTTAAGTAGTAATAGAAAACATTATGAGCTGTTGTATTCTGACAACCTACTCACTTAAGCTTCAGTATGACTGGAATGAAAAGCTTAAGATAATAATGATGCTATTTGTCACCAAAAATTAGAAATGTCATGAAAATTTTTTAGAATTCAGGCTGGCCACCTATCAGCTAATGAATGCAGTGGGTATTTTTAACCAGCATTAAATTTATATATATTAGTCAATTGAAGCTACTGTTACTTACTCATTAAAAATAATGTAGACTGTGGCCTCTAAATATTCTAGGATGGATCTTTTTTAATTCTTCCTGTTCAAACTGTTTCACTGTGTGTAAATAGACCACATAGAGAATAATTGCAACTGATGCTAAGTGGTTCCAGTTATTTGGAAATCTCAGCTTTACTATCAAAAGAAAGATATGTAAAGGTGATATTGGTCTGAGGCATGGAAGATCCAAGGAAGTGTTTTTCAAATAAACCCCACAAAAATAAACAAAATAAAATAAATCACAGAATTAAAACAAACAGTATTTTTGAAAGGCTTGCAGAGCATTACAGACAATATAGTATCTCATACAAGAAACAATATCTTAGAATCATAGAATCATAGAATCATAGAATGGTAGGGGTTGGAAGGGACCTCTGGAGATCATTGAGTTCAACCCCCCCTGACAGCACAGGGAAAAAAAAAAAAAAAAATCTTCTATCTTTCTGAATGACCTAGAAATTAATTCATCTTATGGATTTATTAAGATTAAAATAATAATGAATACCAGAAGTCTGAAGACTGTAACATTTAGTCATCCTGACAAAAATGTAATAATGTTTCCTAAGAAATGTTAGAAATCAAACAGGTGATATACTAACACATCTGTAAATTCACTACTAGATGAGGTACTGTTAAAGATTACAGCATCTATAGACCAGTTCATAAGCAATATATGATCACATCAGAGCTGGCAAAAATCTTTCTGGGAATCATTAAATAATTATTCAATGAAAACTGTTCGCCATCTTGACACAAAGGAACAAATTTAGGTAAAGTAATACATATAGAAAACATTGTAACAACATTACTCAAAATGAAATGTTTTGATTTTTTTTTTTTTGTAGAGCTGGTTGTCCAAGAGGCTTAGGGAGAATTCCCGGAGCTACAGTAGAGATACTGCTATTCCTTCCACTCAAACACCTTTTTAGCATCTGAGAAATAGGGGTTCAGCTCTGCTGTCTGCCAAATTCAGAAAGGGACAGGAACTTAGATATATTGCTTTTCCAAGTTAAGTGATACAGTTTTTGAAGATGGCTTTTTCTTAATCTTTCCTATTTAAAGTGTTCCACTTTGCAAAAATAATGAATTATTCATTGGACGAGAAAAACAGAGAAAGAAAGAACTCTGACCTGAAGCATCAATTATTCATACAACTTTAGATCCCATGACTTTGAGTGGAAAGGTGGAATAGTCAAAAGTTTTTGACAAAAGTCTTCTCAAGGATTATCTTTTTCATATCTTTGTTCTAATTGCATATATGATATGTGAAAATTATCTTATTATTTTTACGAAAAAGGCAATATCATATAGTAAAAATATATTTTTGTGTTGTCACTTTCTCCACCTTTTCTATATATGTGCTTTTTATTCTCTTTTGTTCTTAATAATATTGAGTCTTTCTACACTGTCTGCTCTTGTTTCCCAAATTTCTCTAGATCATTCAGTAATTGCTTTTTTCCCCAGTTACAGATATTCCAAATTTAGCTGTATGGTTGATTTAAAACAAAGCTTTGAATCTCAACTAAATCAAGCCGTATAAAAAGTTTCTTTAACAGGAGCAGAGTGAAAACCATACACAGCTGATTATTTGATTTAGGTATTCTTTCTGACAGGCTTACTGTAGTTTCACAGCCTGCCAGAGCCCCGTAGAGTATATTAGCCAGGGTATTATACAATATAGTCACTCTTTCCAGTAAGTCTCATTGTATAAATTCACCATTCCCTTATACTGTGACTTAGTTATTATCCAAAATGTGGTATATATGGGAGTTTCAAATGACTAGTTGTTTTGTGACAAAATCATTTGAATATGCACCAACTTTTTGTATATATATTTTTTTAATACTGGTACAATGCTGTATGGTTTACAAAGTATTAAAAATGTATATGAATATATGCTTGTAGTAGCACAATGTTTATAAAATATTAATACATATGTTATGGTGCATTCATAGTACATTATGAATGATAAATTGGTGACAATAGACACCTTTATAAAAGACTTATCATGCACTCTGGTTTTAGCTATGCTGTAAGGTGCTCAAGAGCCATCAAAAGAAACTGAATATAGTTATCAAGGTTACAGTAAGCTATTTATAATGAAATGTGCAAGTCTAAAATTAAGTACTGTAAATGATGACAAAAGTTGTCAAGCTACAATTACACAATAAACTGAAGCTTGATACACAATACCTCCCCTGAGATGTTGCATCTTTCTTTGAAACACAAGGAGCACTTGTATCAAATTTTCAGCCTTTGGAGTATAACAAAATGAAATTGTATCCACCACAAATCCCCTAATGAGTCTTTGAAGAAAAGTATGTAGTCAGTTTGAAAACATAATTTTGGAAAATGATGAGCTATTTATGTTGTTAAATGGCTGATTGATGTCCTACGTGTCATTGTCACACTAACAAAATTGTTCAAAATAAATACTTTTTCAAATATGGATTAATTTCTTCTCTTCAATCTTGGATAAAGAATAAGTTTAAGGTATCTGTTTTTTAACTCTATATAACTTAATTCTTTTCATAGCTCCAAACAAGCAATACCAATTACACTATCCTTTGCTATTCCTAAATCTTTCTTTCAGTTTTCCTTGCTCCAAAGTGATAGTATTTAAAGGAATTTCAGATAGAAATAATAGATGTTAAGTTATGTTGTTATGTAAGTTATGATGTTATGTGTTAAGATGAAAAGAAATGATAATATTAATTCATATTTAATTAGGATGCAAAGCTAGCTTTTATTACACATATATATGTACCTTTTTTAAACAATGATTATTAAAATATTCCTTGAGAGATAAGACTGAAGTCTAGAAACAATCTACCTAGACTTAACAGTGATTTTAATCTACAGATATCTTACCTTGCAAGAATATTTCCCACTGTATTGCTCTGGGTTCTGTACTATAGATTCTGTCTCTTGGAACCCAGAAGCTATTTCTAAAGGAATACAAGTTCAAGTCTCTATGTATGATAAGTGATGGCTTGATAATTTCAGAAACTGAACTTTTGCTTAAAAATTCTAGAATTTTTCCCCTGTAGTGGAAACGTACCTACACTGTCCCATTAATAAACTCCAAACTGAAGTAGAAGGACCACAATAAGGAAAATAGGTTGTCCACTTTTCCATGTCCATTTAGATTTTGACATGTTTACAGAAACTTCCATTATGCATTAAATCATCTTCAGAGTCTGATGTGTACATTCTTGTTGTGAAGAAATATCAGAAGTGTCTGAAATACCATTTTAAAATATTTTAGGGAAGTAAGTGTTCTAAATCTCTCTGAAATCTGGAGTGATCTGAGCATCTAATTTTTTTAGACTCTTGTAAATCTTTAGTGTCACTTCACATACAGTATCTTAGGTAAATTTTTCTTATTTCCTGCTGTTACAGAGCTAAAGTCAGTTTTCCAGCACTGTTAGGATTCACCTGGATTTTACTCTATATTGTTGTGTAAGACTGGATGTTTATAGATTTTTGAAATATTTACCATCTTTTCTTCTTCTTATGGATACAGTGGGAAACTGGTAAAGTTTGTAGAACTGAGAAGCCCAGCTCTTCTACAATAGTGAAATCAGGAAGTCCTGGAGCTGAAAATTGTTGAAGAATATTTATATATCAAATGTATTTCACCTATTCTTTTATCTTGTGTATAATTTTGTAATTGTAAGGAGATGTTGTTTGATGTTAATTGGACCTTTGTTTTGGCCTAGCAGGATTATTCTTGTCTTCTTCCCTTATGTTCAGCTTGCATCTACAAATACAGGTATTTTTTTAAAAGAACAATTTATCCTGGATGTTTAATCCACCATCCTTATGACTGAAACTGTAGCACCAGAGATTTACCTAAGTGTTAAAAGAAGGAATTCACCATGAATTTAAAATTTTCTCTCTCCTGTCATGATTGATTTTTTTTTTTTTTTCAGTAGCAATGGATTTTTTTCCACCTAAAATTAGGCAGCTGGCAAAACCTAAAATAATGAACTGTTAAGGATCTGAATCAGGATCTGGATTTAAATCATCTGATGTAAATCGTTACAGTTCCTTAGTCTTCAACTGACATGCACCAACAGTCCTGACAGGGAGATTCTATTTATGTTTGCTTAATGAGATGTACAACTGCACAGGAGGAGACTGTCTTCTGCTCTGAATACCATGTTTGTCTCTAGCTTGTTGAAATGTTCATGAACTATATTCCATTAGAATTATTTAGTCCTAAAATGTACTTCTGCTGCTAATTGCCTGACATAGAAAAGGTATCATAGAATTGCTTCCAGATACTGTATTTCCAGGAATATTTTATATTCATATTCATTAGTAGAGAAAGACTTTCTTTAAAATACATATTTTAAAATGTCTTGATTTGTAGTAAATGTAGGCTAGTAGTCTGTCATACTTTAAAGTTAAATACAGTGAGCAAAATTCATATCCTATTAAACTGACACAGACAGGCCTTAGATGGTGCAACAAAATAATATAAATTTTCTGAGTGTTTTTATTGCATATTTGTTCCAAAATGACCTTCAATAAAGGTGCTTTCCTTCCCATTTCCTCAAACAGAAAGAGGTCAGTGAAAAAATGGCTGTCACATATCTGTCAGAACAGATTTATTGTACTTGCATAAACCTGTGGAAGTAGATTTTTTTTTCTCCTTCTCTCCTATAATCTGACCCAGTGGTTAAATTCTCAAGTATATATAATTTTTTTTTTTTTCCTTCCTTGACATCCAATATGAAACAAAACAGGTGCAAGTAAAATATCTGGGGCATGGAGTGTTACAGTATAAAACTTCTTACTGCTGGCAAAACCAGCTTTAAAACATTGCCTGGACCCAAGTATTTTAATCAGTTGACTGAAAAAAAAAAAAAAAAATCTCAATTTTATATTGTAACTTAATTTTGCTATAACACTGATGCTTCACATGGGTTTCACTAAGGTCACAAGATATGCCTTGAGCTGAATTTGCCATCCAGCCCAAGTGGGAGGTTTTCCTACCCTCTTGTCCCCTCCTCCCTCAAGCAGACCTGGTACAGAATCAAGTATCTGCCAGGCTACCACTAGAAAATCTAAGTAAGAATCCTATGTTTGTGTCTAATTTTTTTTCATCTATACAACTAGGATAACATAGTGAAAGGTAAACAAAATCCTGTTGAAACACCATGGCTGTGTTTAACAGTAACTGAGAATCATAGGTTACCAGGTTGGACAGGACCTCAAGGATCATCTAGTCCAACCTTTTAAGGTAAACTATACATAGTTTAAATGAGATGGACCAAAACCCTGTCAAGCTGAGTTTTAAAACTGTCCTGTGTAGGGGAATCTACCACTTCCCTTGGGAGATTATTCCGATGTCTAATTGGTGTCATGGTGAAAAATTTTCTTCTGGAGTCCCATCAGAATCTGACCAGGAGTAACTTGTACCCATTACCCCTTGTCTTCTCCATGTGTCTCTTTGTAAAAAGGGAGTCTCCATTTCTTGATAGCTACCTTTCATGTACTGATACATGGTAAGAAGGTCTCCCCTAAGCCTTCTCTTCTCTTCTCTAGGCTGAACAAACTGTTTTCTCAGCCTTTCTCCATATGGCAAGTCTTCCAGTCCTCTGATCATCCTCACGGACCTTCTCTGAACCCTCTCCAGCCTGTCCCCATCTTTTTTTTTGTATAGTGGGGACCAAAACTGAGCGCAGTGCTCAAGGTGTGGTCTGACCAGCCCTGAGTAGAGTGGGATAATGAATTCTTTATCTCTGCTGCTCATGGCCTTGTTAATGCAACCCATCTAGATCTGCCATTACTCCTCATTAAGTTATTGCAAAATTCAAGAAGTATTTACAAATTAACACTTTTTCTGAGATGTAAATTGAATCCCATTATCTTTTGTTTCAAGCATACCTTGCTTTTAATAGATGCTAAAGACTGACAAATTGCAGAAACTCTTGCAGAACAGTTACTTTCAGGAAGAATGGTAACATATGGTAAACACAGAAAAGGTCATTAGTGCAGCTACATGGATATTATCTCAACTGTCACACTGATACATAGAAGATGTTTTGCAGCATGCTAAACCTAGACAAAATATTCACTATTGTGATGTTGAGAAGATTCATAATGGCAGGCAGCAAAAGAAGTCTATGTTTATATTTGCACCTTTAACATTCTTTGAATGATCCTGAAATGCAAGAGCTAGATGATGAGCTACTGTCAATGAGAATAGCTTGCTTTTCTTCTCTGTTTTACTGCTTTTTATTACCTGCTAGTAACAATCTGGCTCATTCTATTTTCTCTAGACCAAAGTGTATTTTTTGTTAATGGAAGTGTTCCCAATATGTATGAAAAGGATAATAATGTCAGATGGTTAGATACTGGCTACCATATGATTAGATTTCTGTGAACACAATTGCCTTTTCCAACCAGAAATTTTGGAAGAAGGGAAATCTGCCCCTTTGTCCAGGATGTTCAGTACCTGAAAGATTCCTGGAAATTTAAGAAACAGCATAACAGTGCAGATGCACACATACAGTGTGCTGGAGTGTGCATTTTGAATGAAAGACATGGTTACAGAACATTAAGAAGAAGGAAAAAAAAAAAAAAAAAAAAAAAGCCAGAAATCTAGGAAAACAAATAATGACATTCTAAAAAAGACAGGATTGGGTGGGATGCTTCATGCAACGCTGC
>JANHGN010026471.1:94723-116695 GCA_024605025.1 Megaceryle maxima
GAAAATATAAACCCTGGCAAGATAATGTAAAACTGTTATGAAGCAGGCCAAAAATGTTGTTGAGACTTGACTTGCTGCCTTCTAAAATAGCAAGGATTAGGTGGGATGCTTCATCCAGCCCGCAGAATGGGCAGAGACTACAAGCAGAATGGGATGCTTCAGCATTGAGTTTAGGTGGGCCGGTGAGTGCTTAGAAGAATAATAAACTATACCTGTTTCAGTGCTTTTAAAATAGACTTTGTATCTTTAAGAAATTAATCTTCCTGTGTTTTGGAGGAGCTATTATATATCACAGTAAATCACAGTCTATTACAGGGCCTATGCTCTGTTGGACCTGATGAAGCAGGCTTTACATACAGTAGCTATCCCACTATGAGGTGCAGACTAGCTGCAGGAGCTCTGCAAAGGCTACTTTATCCTACTGAGAATCAACAGGGTTAATTATCTCATGCATCTCTCTCTGCTGAAGCAGTTACACTGTTTCTGGTATCTGAACTACTTTGGCTGCTGTTCTCCTGGGTCTATGTATGCTTCCCTGTTGTATAGTGTTTAGACATGTTGCAGGGTTGCAATTTGCTGGGAATGAATTCACAAGTGAGAGAATAAATTTTCAGACCAGAAGGAGGAGGTCTTGATTGTGGAGGTCTGACACAGTGATGCACTGCAGGGCCTTGTGAAAAGACAGCAATTGGCCTGGTTGCGGGAGAACATAATAGACAATTGCACGCAGGCCAATATGATCAAGCGAATGCTGTTTATTATGGGTTACACAGTTGCTTATATATCTCATTATCCCTAACATGCTCTGCTATCCCCTACATGATTGGTCACTACTTAAAAGCCATGCATCCTTGATTATACATGATTGGTGATTTCTGGCTGTCCACGCGGCAGGCACACAGCAGTCTCTTCCCTTATCTCCAACTTACAGTTCACACAGCAGTCTCTTCCCAACTTGCAATCCCTCCAACTTGCAATCCCTCCTTCGCATCCCAGGAGTTGTTTTCAGTCGTGGCCGACCTTGAGGCCACATAATTGAAACAAGTCCTGTTCACTTATGAAGGCTGGATTGCTCACATGTCCATTGCTAGACAAAAACTCCTCTACACCTGGTAACTGCAACAGCCACTGTACTGAAGTGCTCTCACCTCTGGGGCTGCACTTCCTTCAGCTGTACACACACACTGCAGTTAGCTCTGACACCCCTGTCTCCTACCCTATTTCCTCATTCCTGCTCTAGACACCTTGTGCTGGTGTTACTTTTTAGAATTGTTAATCCTACTTCTTACCTAAAAGCTTCTGAACCTCTGAACCTAATGGTATGTACTGAAGATGTAAACATCAGTCGGTCTGAAAATTAGATTTGTTAATCCCATTAGGACCATATCTCAAATACTCTTTAGCCACAAGTTTTACATACCTACAAAACTAGTTTAAAAAAACTTCTTAAAAATACTGTCTTTATAAAAAGTACAATTAGAACAAGGATTGTTAATGTAAATATTATAGTAATTTAGTTTACTGCTTTACTCACTTTGCAAAATTTAATGTAGCATATGTAAAATCTTATTTTGTTTGCCCATAGTTGTATTTTGTACAGAGATACAGAGGAAATATTTCAAACCAACTAAACTTTCCAATTACCCCTGTCCCCCAAAATAAAATGTGATAGATATAGAAAACACATTGACTCACATAATGAAAATTACAAGTACAAGAGAGCTTAAACTGTAAACTGACACAGTGCCTGAAGACTCCCTTACTGTCTTCTGTTGTGAATGGCTTGCTTGAGGAGCCATTAATGAATGTCCATTTGATGTGGACATTCCATGTCCAGGCTTCTTATATAACCAATACTGATCACACATTTTAAGAACTGCAATTTTCATTAAGACAATCTTCTTTGTAGGGATTGCTGTTCACATGTTGAAGCACAAAATGAATGTTATATAAACTGTGTAATATATTTGATACATTTGTGAGAACAGCATTTATGGAGTGGCTTTCACAAAGTAACTTGGCACACATAGTGGAAAATTTAGTGGATATTTTTATTGTACATAGGACTGAAGTAAGAAAAGAGGCAGAGATTGTAAAATGGAGCTGCACAAATAAAAGAATTACTATGAACTGTGGCAAAACAGGGTCAAAGGACAAACAAAATCAGGTTCAGAGCAGAATTAATGCACAAGAGATCTGAGATATGACTTACAGTGAAAAGTATAACTGGCTGGACAAATTGAAAAATATTGCAGTGTCCCATGTGTGACCAACATCCTTTTGCAAATATAAGAGCCATTCTGAGGCTTAAAAACTCAGGGTAAATCCTCTGCTAGGCTAAATAATGCAGTTCCACTGGTCACAACTTGACTATTCCAATTTACCCAGC
This sequence comes from Megaceryle maxima, assembly GCA_024605025.1. NCBI lineage: Eukaryota > Metazoa > Chordata > Aves > Coraciiformes > Cerylidae > Megaceryle > Megaceryle maxima. The sequence goes on from JANHGN010026471.1 coordinate 97,113, forward strand.
TGATGATCTGACTTTCAGTTTTTCCTAGTAAAGGAATCACAGACCTTTTTATTCTACTGAAATCACTGGCAGCCAGTCTCCCCATCATTCCTTCTTTCTCTCTGCTTCTCTCACGTACACAGTGATAGAGAAGGCTGTTCTACTGAACATTTTTCTATCATCTAATTTACTCTTAAAAACCAATTGTCAGAGATGATTGTCAGAAATCTGAAGTGTGAGAAAAACAGGAACTAGGTGGCTTCTAACTGAGTAATGCCTGTGGCTCTTGGAAGATTTTCTACCTAGAAAAAAGGAGAGTCAGACCGAGGTCACTCTAGTCTAGCATCTTGTAGATGTGATGGTGACCATCAACCTATGAAGGAGTACAGGGTAGACCAGGGATCTGGGCAAAAATACTGCAGTATGTCCTCTAAATATTCTTCTAGCTTTGAGTGGTTCCTGTGTCAGACATGTCTTGAATCAGAGATCTTTGTTTTTAATGGGACTCATGGAAATTCTTTAATGATTTTGTATAGTGTTTCTTTCAACCCATGTAGTCTTTTAGCATCTGCGGAGTTCTTTGGTAAGTAATTCATAACTAGTGCATAACTTAAATATGTGTTATATGGAGAAATATCTCGCCATTCTACCTTGTGCAAAGAAATTTGCTCTGATACTAGCTCTACAGTTTTATTTGATTTCTTCCCCTCTCTCCCTCCCTTCCCCCTTTGTATTGCAAGAATCAGCAAAGAATCAATCTCTATTCACTGTCTGCTTTCCACTCACAATATTATAGACCTCTCTATACTCAGCCTTCAGTTGCCTCTTTTCAAACAGAAAAATACTAATCTGCTCAGTTGCTCCTTTTACAAAATCTGTTCCCCACATCTGATCATTTCTGTAGCCTTTCCCTGTACTTCTTCCATCTCCACAGTATGCTTTTGGAGAGGAATCAAACTCTAATTTATGCAGTGGCATAATAACATTTTCTGTTCTAGTCTTTATTACTTTTCAATAATTTCTAACAGTGTTTGCTTGCTAACCACTATTGAGCACTGAGCTGATGTTTTCACAGAGATACTTATTATAACATGAAAATCTTATTCCTATGTGGCTGTCAGCTGAAAGACCGTTATTGCATAATAACATTGGCTAAGTTTTTCTCCTGGCTACATCATCTTCACTTACCTGCATTGAATTTTATTTATGACTTCCTCACTAAACAGCTTACTGCCCAGGGTCCTCTGAAGTTCTTTAGAAGCATTGGCATGACATCCATCCTTAATGCAGTATAACACAATCACTATAATAGGTGCAAGCACTTTCTTTTTGGGATAAAAATGGTTTAATGGCAGCTCTGTTTATAGAAAGAAATGCTACCTGCTGACTGCTTATTCTGTGGAGATTCTTTTTATTTGACTGAAAAACATTAATTTAAAAAGAAATGCATGCTTAACTGGACACTACGATACAGAAATATGTCCATAGTTTTTCTATGGACCATGACCACTTCCTCAGTGATACTCTAAAGCAAGACAGGGGGAATTACAAAATCTGAATTTCAGTTCTGTTGTTCTTTGTTGTCCAAAGTTAGGATAAATAGTTCTCACATCCTCTGCTTTCTTCCTATTTGTGTACATACAATCATCTATCTATGAACTAGTCTGAGGTCTTTAGAAAAGTAAACTTTTTTTTTTCCCCAATTTATTTTAATATCTAAAAAATAAAATTTTCTTATTCTGTAAATAGTAGATTTTAGTGGAAGAGAAAGGCAGGTTGAATTGTGTTCAAGATACAAATTTTTGTTATAGAGGTGTATTCTCAATGAAGTAATAAACAAAAAGCCTGATCAGGTTCAATAATTAGATCCTTTAGAAATAATACTGAAGTAATTGAATAGTCCCCCTGCTCAAAACTTTGACTTTTTATCCCAAGGTAAATTATAAATTTAAGTTAAAATGCTGAAATTATTTGCATCCAAATTAAAAACTAAATATTGAATTATTATTTTTTTAACTAAGTCATTTAATTTGGATGTCATTAACTGTCTTGTTGCAGCATCAGTGGAAATACTGATTTTTCTGTGGTGATTTTGATTGTGTAACTTCGCTTTTTAGCCTGATTTCCTAAAGAAAAGTGTTAAACAGCATCCTGTACATTATTTTTGAACTTATCGGTGACTTTAAACCATATTTTGACATGGATAAGTAGTATTAAATTTCCACAAATTTTGTGAAATAATGTGGCAAATGACCTACTTAATGGAAAGTATGAAGTTTGAAGTCATTGTATGTTAATGCACCTCAGAATTCACATTAAAGAAAAATTCAGGAGCTTTGTTTACGTTACTATTTTTAAAATTTTATTGCCTGTCTTAATTTCCCAATATTTTCTTAAAAAACAGAGAATCTAGTAAATCTATTAATTTTTCTCTCATGTTAGGATCCCATATTGGTTAATGAGAGATACTTTTGCAGTGCTTGTTAGTTACAATCTCCCATGAACCATAAATGCTCTGAAAAATCATTAGTTCCAGTTATTCTGAAACTGCTTGTTACATTGCATTTTGTAATACAAAGCTTATAAAAGATGGAATGATGAAGTCAAAATGAACTCTCTTTTCAAAGCTTTTCTGTAGTCATGAAAATTTCAAATAAAATACTACTCTGTTGAAAGACACTGCAATAAAAAAATCTCTCCACCCCAAATTTTTTGAACCCCATTCTGGAATGACTTCGTCAATACTGGCTGCCTCTGCTGAAACAGTGCAATTCTGAGAAAGTGTAAATACTTCCCTTGAGTGTCATCCCTGTCTGGGTTAAATATGGAGTATAGAGGTAGGAAACTTCAATTCCTTTTTGGCTCAGGAAGAAGGAACAGTGCACAAAATTGGAGACATGGAGGATAGTGTTACTATATACCCCTGAAACAAACTTCCCTTGGGAACACAAAAAATTTCTATTTGATACATGTTCCAATGCAATGGCTCAGACCCTATGCTGTCTGTGAGAAAAGAGGAGGACTAAGCATGGAAGCATGATAATCTGACAGAAAAGATGGAAGATATGATTTTGATTTTCTCATTCAAGTTTTACTGGTTACAATGCACAGAAACTATGAGACACATCAAGGTAATGACATAGATAGAATTAGTGATCAAGCTCTCTAGATCTTTATGTATCTGGAGTATTAAATTTTGTCTTAGATTTCATAGCCAATGGCGTAACATTCTACTGTGTTTTTGTATATTATGTTGAACATGTGCACTGAGTATTACACTTTTAGTTTTTTAATATACTAAAATGAGACAAATTCAGTCTGAGCAATTTGGATGAGGTCACATGATAAACTTGGAATACACATTTGATATCAAACATCAGTGATGGGAAAAAACCTTACAGATTTAAAAATGAAAGCTAAACAGAACAAGCTTTAGTAAAAGCTATGTGATTTCTGTTCTTTTCCAGCTCTTTGCTTTGTTTACCACCCAGTCCCTAAAAGCTTATAGCCCTGTTCATTAAGAAAAGGTCAAGCTAATCCTCCCTAGTCACTTCTCGCCATGCACAAGTGCTGTGCTGCAGTGTGAGTGCTAGAAATAGTCAACTTGCCTCAGCAGGCTTTTATTTGTCTTTCAAACTCCTAATCAAAACTGGCATTTTATTGCCCCTACTGATTATGTCTCTATTAAAACCAATGCACTCATGTCTCATGTCTTTCAAATGGTTACACTGATCCCATCACCCACACCAGCACTCAGTCTTCCTGAGTGTGGCTATACCAGTTACTGGAATGATCAAAAGGCAGTAATGAACTGCATAGTTGAATTAATTATTTCAGAGCTGCATATACCTGTAAATGTGTTGTAGTTTGTGAAACACGTGAAAAAGAAAGAGATTAGAGAATTTAAAAGAGATAAATCCCATTAAAACCAGCTTAGAGCACTTGAGTGGTTGCCCTTAAAAGGACTCTGACAGCTTAAGTACATTACTCTCAAGGTGAAAGATAGCTAAGAAAATATTTGAGCATTTAGATACCATTATCAGAGTTTTTCACAAAACTGTCTAGTGTAGATGAACACACTTTTTTTTTCCATAGAGCAACGGATGCTTTTCAAGGCTTTGGCAACAAAATACAACCACCATAAATGTCTCTTCTCTCTCTCATTTCCCATTAGGTAAGTGTAAGGTAAGAGCTCCTTTCAGGAGCTCTAAGCTGGCAAAACCTGATTGAAAACATATAACCTAAGAAAGTTGGAGTTATGGTCTAGCTGAAAAAGACTTCTATTTTCTGAAATCATAGACATTCGCAGGAAGGACATCTAAAAGACTAACCAAAACTTAGAGAATTTGCAGTTTCCTACATCCCTTTTCTTTGACTAGAAAACCAAAAATATGCACCATAAGAGTATTGTTTATGTAATTTCCTTTAAACAAACACTTGCCCGTGATTAAATATGATGCATTGACATGCTATATTTATCTCTCCAAGAAGTACAGATATTTTCATGTAGTATAGGACTGTTTTACACTTGGAAGTCTGAAGATTCTGTGTAGAATGATTACCTGGATACACTTCTTAAAGTTTCTGAGCCTAGGGAGATGAGCTTGAGAAAGACTGAAAAAAAAATGGTTATTGTTAGTATATGATTTTGAAATCAGGAGTTGTGGATTATTATAGACTTTCTCATGCATCATTAAAGAAAACATACATCGACGTAAACAAATGTGGTAAAACACTCTTATTATACTGTCAGGGTGCAGGTGATTATGCACCCTGACAGGTTGGATGGATTATGTAGTTTCTCATTTTTGTGGGTGTTTTTGTATACATTGTGAATTTGATTACCTTCTCATACCTTGCTATAATCCAAGCTGAAGTGAATCAGAGGAAGAGTTGATTGCTTTAAAGTCACAGCCTGCTTCAGAAATCTTTCTTTTTCTTTTCTAACTCATATGAGAGTTTCCTTAGCACTGACTCACTAGCCCCTTCATCCTTGTGTCTTCTGAATCCAGTGTGCTGCATTATTATTTTGGTTATCTCATGGCTAGAAGATGTATGTTCTGACTCTGTACCTGACACATTAATCATTAACAGTATGGTTAAAAATTACTTACTGTCTTAGGATATCTCATGGACTATTTTTAAAAATACGTCAGAATTTAAAGTTCTGACAACTTCATACACGTTCGAATTGTTGTTTAGTTAATTTTGAAAAAGAAGAACTTCATCAGTTCTAATAGAAATTACATTTTCCTTGTTTCCTGATATTGTTATTACAGAGTTGTGTACCTGAATTTCTGACTATTGCTGGATTAATACATGTTATTTAGCTCTTGGATCAGAACAAGAACTAGCACCACACTCGCAAGGTGTCTCACCCCTCACCTGAAAGAATACCACTGAGGGGAAATAATCTATCTACACATTCAGTTTGTGGAAGATCTTTTGAAACAGCAGAAAAAGCTGCTAATTAGCACTAACAGTGATGGTGTGCTTTTTTTTTTTTTTTTTTGTGCCCTGGAATCCTTTCCTAATGAGATTTCCTTTCAACTTGCTATAGTGGAGTGTCTGCATTAAAGTGCTTGGTGTATGCAGCAGCTTTGAACCTTCATTTTGAAAAAATCTTCATCGAAGTGACAGCCCACCCTCTCAACCACAGAAATTTAAATTTTTAACACTAAGTGAAATATTAATGGGATTTAGATACAGAGAGATGAAGAGCTTAAAATCCCACTTATTTTGGTGACTGTTTTACTAGTTCATTGGAAGGAGGAGGAGTTTTCCGATTCCTTTCAAAAGAAAATCTCTGGGATTTTTCGTTCATGTTTCACATAAATCCTGTTTCCTGTAATATCAGTTATATAGTGGATGCATTTGCAAAACATTTACTATTACTTGTTTGCAAAGGAAAATATATGCCATAAAGTATTTACTGTATTTGAATTTGACTACCAATATGCTGGAGTGCAAACCCAACAGTTAAAACAGGGGTAGAAGAAAAGAGGCTGAAAAGCAGACAGCTCCTCTCTTGATACAGTCAATGTTGCTGTGAATGAGAAAACCATGGAGGTTTTGTAGTTCAGATTCTCCAAGGTTTGCATATTTAGAAGTATTGACTATCTAGCAGAGCTGAAAATGAAAGGAGGGCTGCAGTTTGTTAAAAGCGATACGAACATGGAAAGATTGATATGATACTTTCCTTCTAACTTTTCCTAGTTTTTGAGGTTTAGGAGCAGATTGTGTCCTATGTCAGTTATCTTCAGCATTAAATAAAGATTTTGTCTCATAGTACTGACATTAAATAGCAAACCTTAGCCATTTAGTACCTTTAATGGAATAAAATCCTATACGTACTTACACTGATATGTTCAAGTATTAAAAGCTGAATGCTTATCCAACCACTGTAATCTTCATCAGTGATAAAATAATCATAACAAAGTATCATCATATTGAATTTAGGGTTATTAACTGATGATGGAACAAAATCTGAACTAGCAATCTGAACAAGAACTTCTTTAAAAGTTTAAAATATGCGTGTATTGTAATAAATATATGAACATATGGTCAAGGATAAATAGAAAAAAAGAAATCCCCCCTTTTTCAACAAGTATCAAAAGCATTGTGAAATTGGATATATGTCATTAGGGAAGTAACATGTTAGAATTTTGAGCAAATTAAAAAGAGTCTTTATGAATTCTTTCTTTTAGAAATGTTTTTATCATTTTGGTGAAATCTCCATGTTTGGCCCTTCAAATCTCCTTTTCAATTGTTCAAATGCAGTTCAACTATTAAATGAAGCACTAAAGGGCATGATATATTGACACAGAAAGATCTGGATCTCTGAGTCTTATGAATTTTCATTCCTTACGTGAGCAAGTTGCTCTTGAAAATTGGTTTGGTTTTTTTTTTTTCCCCAACTGCCAACATTTCAAACTCAGATCTTACCAGTCACACTAGCTTCTTTCCATCATATACATGCTCACCACAGACAACTACTCTGTGGGCTAAACTATGCTTTCAGCTACACTTGGACAATGTCACTGCTCTCAGATGTCTGTAGTGACACCTGTGCAATTCCATTAGCCTTTCAGTGCTACAGGTCACTGTCACCAGGAGCAGCATCTGAGGCTAATGGGATTTCTCTGCTGCAATGTAGAATGAAAGCAGCACTGCAATGTTTTCATAGCTGGTAATTATGCATTAGATAATAAGAATTCATTTCAGTTGTCAGAGTCCAGTTATTTTTCTCGTACTTGTAGTTGAAGGAAAATATTGTTTACAAATGGCCAGATTCTGAAACACTCATTTAGGCAGACCAGTATTTTCCTTGCCTTAATCAGCTAAGATACTGCTTAATGTGAGTAAGGCGTTAGAAAGTGGCCCAAAGAGGATCAAAGTGATATAAAAGTCAGAGATACACAGTACACGTGTAATCTCACATGTATTCATTTTCAACTTCACTTTTTCCAAAAGACTATATTTAAAAGAATGTAAGCACAAACTTAATTTAAAGACATAAAGTTAAGGTCCTGTTAAGTAATTTACCTTTGTTGCTGCAGCGTACCTCTTATAGGCACTCCTAACACTGGAAAGTAAGAGATTGTTAATAACAGGGTTTATTTTGTGCCAGGCATGAACATAGAGAACAAAGAGTGTGTTGCTTGTTTTCATAACAGAGTGAACAGAATTATAAGAATTCTCTTCTATCCTAATGAGGGACTTTAATGTATGCTGCTGTAAGGATTCCCCTAAAACCATGAACCTGTTTTGGAGTCTGGTTTTCACATATTCCTTGCTTTCACAATAGTAACATTCTGCTTCCCCAGTCAGTGCTGCTTACCATCATGCCTTCAGGTTGTCCAGTAACAGGCTTTTCTTGTTATGGGGGGAGAAGTAGGAGTTATAGGAGTTATATTCTCAAATAGCAGTTTCTCTGAAAGTCAGAGTGAAGAAAGGAAGCTTACTGCTGAGAAAATCGGGCTTTAACTGTAAAATTTGGAAAGCTATGAGTGATGAAAGAAGGTATGAGGCTTATTCAAGCACTGCTTCCATTACACTATGGCTGTATTTTCTGGATGAGCTTGTGGTAGTGGTGAGTGATGAGTAGGCAATCTAGCATTCACTGGCAGAACCCTGAAAGCTGTCATTGCTTTGACCTTCCTTAACGCCCTGAATCTCCCATGTGTGCACCAGGCAATCATTTAAAAATCCAGAAGAAAGGTAAATCAGGCATGATTTTTGTTTGTTGAAAAAAGGATAAAAATATATACTAAAAGCAAACATTAAATAATAAAAAAGAGAATCATTCAGTTCCTGAAATAAAGCAAATCTCTTAAAGGACAAAAAACTAGAGCCATCACATTGATTTAAAAAGATGCTCTGTGAAATCAGACAATTTTGGGGAGGTGAGTGACAGTGATGGGAATCCCTGGTTGCTGGGGTGACCAAACCTAACTACACTAGTCAGTTAAATTGCTTTGTGATTGAAAAATTGTATAGAAAGTCGTTGGTTTAATTAAATTATAGATCTTGAGAACTGTAAACACTATGTTTCAGTATACATGTACTCTAACAAAAAATTTGAATCATACAGGAGGTGTCAGTAGTCTGCCTAAAACTTATATTTAAGAAACATATGTATGTATCCTACATGCAGTAGTAAAAAGAGCAATCAACTAGAATATATTAACTTTTTTAATCATCAAAAATACACTTTGTGTAGTAAAACCAAACCAAGACAGCAAGTGGAAAAAACTGTGAATGGAAAGATTTATTTGTACCCTGACAGTTTTGGACTGAATAATCCTAGTCTGGGCTCAGAATAGCTTTGTCTTCACAATTTCCCAATGTGATACTATTGGATATGCTTTGCAGAAAATCAATCTTCTAGGAGAATTTTTCAGGAAAGCTTTTATCAGGGAAGAGACACAAGTGTTCTGATCATTTATACTACAATTGTTTCAGTAATCATAAGATCATAAATGAAATTCATGTTAGGAAATACAGTATGTGAAACATAAAACAGAAGACTATCTCATCTGATTGGCAGATTGTCCCAAAACGAGGAAATAAGCCTTTGAGTCCTGGACTTAGGCTCTGGAATTCTTTGCCTTTGGTGTTAGCCTTTTCGATAAATCTTGTCTCTTCACTGTGCCTCTCTTTTTGCCCTGAATAATGACAATAATTACACTGATTTATCAGTGAGAAATGCTATAAAACTATATTTATTTTACCAGTAGTGTTTTCATTCATTCATTGTAGTGCATTTGATTTGATTTTTTTTTTTTCCAAAAGGAAGAAAATATTAGCATCAGAGTTAAACCAGAGTCAAAAAGAAAACAGTCCAAGAAATACAAGCAGAATATTGCTTCAGGATAAGCTTCTGGTACTTCCTGTGTTATGCGATATATCTTATTTTCCAGCTGAAAGGGTCTTATCCAAAACCATGGAAGTATAGATAATTCTTTTCTTTGTTTCCACTGAGCGCTGGATCCAAAGTCACATTGAATAAGATGAATAGAAGGTTTCTGTTAGTGATGACTACCAGTGACTGATAATGGAAAAAACAGAAAACTGTACAGTCTGTGTGTGACAAGGAAAAGTCAGAGGCCACCGATTTATTTATGGACACTGTTTCTTTGCATATAGTATTCTTTGTACCATGCAGTCCTGAGGCTGTCTATTATACATGCATGGTATCTTTTGCATTATGCTTTCATTTCATAAACTTTATATGTACACACTGGCAATGGAGGGAAATTCCTTTAGGGATTCTAACCTACTCTTCATTGCTGACAGTTTTTTCCTAGACTAGGATCACTCCACTGATCTGGTTCACAGCACGGTTATAGATCTTGGAGAGTTATGTGCAAAACAGAGGTAGAAACAGAGAAGAGCTCAAAACTCTTAAAGGGCTGAGAAATGAACATCAATGTATAACTGTGAGGCAATCACAAGAGTCACTTAAGGACTAACTTTGCACCTATTAGCAACTTAAGTAGATAATTATGTTTCTGTAAACTAGGTAGAAAATGGTTGTCAAAGCTGTCAGTCTAACTTACAACCTTTCATGCCAACCAATTAAAGAGCATAAAGAGAAACCCAAATGCAAAAGTATTAATAGAACACCATAAAAAAAAGGTGGAAACAATTTCACCAAATGAATTAATCAAACTGTATTACAAAACTAAACAAATCGATAGTCAAAGCAATTTCATCATATTTGTTAAACTCATGTGCCAATTTTAAACGGAATTAAGAAGAAAACTGAATCCCTTCAGCTCTAAATATTATCAAAATCATTGAAAGGCATAGAAAATGTCCCTTCTGTCTCCCATTACTGAGCTGTAGCATTGCCGGGATTACAGCTGAAACCTTAAACCTCCAAGGAAAAACAGCTGGAATATATATCAAGTAGTTTTCTTTGAGCTGTGTGGCTTTGGCCACTTCAGTAATAATAAGTGATATTTTTATGCTTTCATAGAACTTATTTCTGGTTATGTATGTTATACATAGTCTATATATATATATTAAAAAAACCCTTTGTTCCTCCTGTTTTCATAGTTTGCCCTCTAGTCACAGCTGTGACCTAGAGGTAATAGTTAAGATTTGTCTTAGTTTTTTGATTTTGGTTTGTCTGTGGGTGTAGAGGTTGGGGTTTTTGTGTTGGTTTGTTGTTGTTGTTGTTGTTGTTGTTGTTTTGGTTTTTTTTGTTTGTTTTGTTTTTTGTTTTTTCTTGTTCAGAAAAAACAAGGATTCTGGCTATTATAACTTTAAGGGCATTATTAAGTTGCAGGGTTTTTTTCTGTATCTTTTTGATTGCTGTATTGCTTTGATAGTACATCTAAGGAAAAATATATTTTTGCTGGTTTTTAATTTAAGAAGTGGAAGGGAGGAACTGAAAACTTCTGGGTCTACCCCTGGGTTTTTTTAGTACTTTGAAGATACCAGATTCTCCTTTACAATACTATAAAGGTTAGAAAAAGTTTAGGAAACATTATGATTCTCATGAGTATATACTATGTAGGTACTCCAATGTACTTACTGCAAGAATTTCTGAAGTGGAATTAGAGGACAATCTTTAAGTTCTGCATTTAAACAGAAAGAATCAAACTATAAAGAAAAAACCAAACAAGTATTGAACTGAATGATCAAAAGAGGAAAATGCACACAGCACTAACTCTGGATCTGACACTGTCAGATTGCTCATGAAGTGTTCATATTCATTCATCACTTTTTTCAATTGCTCTCAAAAACCCAAGGAAAGAAAAAGAATCTCTCTGAATAATTTAAAGTAGTTCTCTCTTTTCAGTCATCAGTCTTTTTTTTCTTGTGTGTATCTATAACCACACACCAGTCATTTTAATTTATCTGTGTTTGTGATGTAACCATGTCAATGTCTAAAGCTGTGAGAACAAAATGGAAAAGAAATATTTATGATGTTTTCAAGGAAAAAAGAAGGAAAAAAATCTGCTAATTTGACTTAAGATTTACGAAGAACTGAGTGATGTAAAGAGTTCCTTTGCAGGAGATTCATTAGTTTGCCAGTCATTACCATTTAAAGGGGACACCTAAAGAATAAATAGTGAATAGCTTTTTATTTAAGACTACCATGCTTATACCATTAGTTTTTTCCCATCATTTGATTTATATCAGACTTCTAAAACGCCCTGTCTCTGGAGACACCCAATATGATTAGCATCATCATTTGTATTACAATAGCACCTCAGAAGCCAAAAGTGAAATCAGCAGCCTTTTGTACTAGACACTGTATGAACAGTCCTTGCCTTAAAGAGCTTACCAACTAAAAAAGAAAATCCTAAAGAGAGGAGAAAGGAAGTATTAGTTTTCTGTAATAGGAACAGTGACAGAAAGACTGATTTGAAATGGCCAGGAAAAAAAAAAACTAAATGCATGGAGAAATGTAACCTTCTGGACCCAACTTTTTGCTTTGACCAGAAGATTCTTGTTTCTCTGAGGTACTTGCAGTAATTTCAAAACAAACACTCTTCATTTTAGAACCAGACTGGTTTCCATCCCATAGTAATTACTTTTGTAAATTTACAACATAAAATGTGGGGTAAGGAAAGTGAGAGATTATAGGCAGTATTAGCAAAAGAAATCATATTTTAAAACAGGTAGTCTAATAACCAAAGAAAGTCTGTGTGCACGTTTCCTGGATTCTAATTCTGAGCACAAATATAGTAAGCACAAGTAAATCTTTTGCAGAAAATACTATCCTCACATGGTTTGTTTCCTTAATTCCATATGAATTATATACAGCAGCACTTCTCAGGTTCACAAACAGCAACTTAGGTAAAAAGTATCCTGCCTCTCATTTCAGCCTTTACTCCATAAGACAGGTATTGTGAGAACATATATACAGAAAGCTTTATGCACTGAAGTTGGACATACATTGAATTGTACCAGAAAAATACAAGAAGTGATGAAAGGGTAAAGGAAAATGATACTGAATTTAATCAAATTAAGCTGGGACTTCAGAACAGGCATGAAGAATGAAGGGAAGTGTTAATAAGAAAGAAAATAAGTTTTAATAAAAATATAGAAGGTTATGCCTAGGAGTCTGCTTAGGCTTCTGCAACGGGAAGGTCAAGATGTTGCATGACCTGTATTTGTATTACTTGAATTTTATTTTTTTGTACCATGAAAGTATTTTTAACACTGTTTATATATCTTTGTTTTTCCATACTGCAGCTTCAGACATGGGCAGGGTCAGGAGACATGTTCTGCTTTTTGCAGTTCTTATGTCTAGGAAAGTACAATCAAAGAAAGGAATGAAGGGGACAGTTCTACATATATATGTATCTTGGTAGAGGAACTTATTATTTTAAGCATCTGTTTTACTTTACATTTAAGATCTGTTTTACTTTTTTTTTTTGGAAGCTTGCTAATGAACTAAAGAACAGATGTATCTGGGAGACTGTCATCAACCCCCTGAGTAGCAATGATTTGAAACACTTTGTCAGATGTACTTGATCCTGATTAAAATAAGACAAATTGTCAAGTTTCACCTCTCTTGATGGAGAACAGATAACTGTCATTCAGTGGTTCTTCCATCATGGACTAATTCTTTCCTTTTTTTAATCCCAAATAGATAATTTCAAAATTTATTAATATTCAGTAGTAGGATAAATGCAAAACCTGCTTGCTCTGGCACTTTAACGCTCCTTCTCAGCTGCAGGAAGCCCTCAGCCCTGAGGCACTAATGGGCCTTGATTACCCTGAGTGGTCCCAGCTGGCTGAGGGCCCAGTGCCATTTTAGCTGAGGTGAGAGGGTTCCCCACTTTTCCTAGACTGTGCTGTAAGTCTGTCTGCTCTCAGTCCTGCTCCGTGATGTTCGTTGCTTGAGTTAGTCTTGACGCTGATGTGCTACTGTGCATTTGCCTAAAGACTGCAGGGTCACGGCTGGAGCCTGCTGCTGTTGAGGACCTGCTGTACAGACCCAACCAGGGCTCCTTAGGCTGCACCCACTGGTGAGTTCCTCCATTCTCTGGAGCAGCCTCTGGCTGCCTGCCCTGATGGACAAGTCCCTGTGGCCCAGAGGGTTTCACTCAGTGATACAGAACTTCTGTTTATCTTCCAAAAAAGCCTCCCTCCTTTGCTTCAGGAGAAATAGATGTTAAAAGCTTCAGGATTACATATTTCTAAAGTGCCTGTATAAGAAGAAAGGGAGCCTCTTACGTGATTTGTTGGCCAGGCAACAATCCAAAACCTATTTCTGATCAATAGCTGGAGCCCCCTTGGGGTCATTATTTTTATAAGAGGGGATTGTTTTGTTAAGAATGAGATGAGGAGGTGTTGCGGTGAGAGGTGGGGATGGATGAGACAGGTCAACAGCAATGGAGGTATGTCCTTAGGGGAACATGATGCTCACCTAAACTTTCAGCTGTAACATGTAGTTTACAGTCAGGCTCTGCTCATCTATTAGACTCAAATATCTGCAGCAGTACTTGTTTGGCTGTTCACTATTCATTTACTGGATGGTATGAAATAGGAAACTCTCCTTTTAAAAATTTGTGCTTCTTCGCTGCAATTAACTAATAGTATAAATGTTTCTTTCTCACTCAGCCACCCACAAGATGGCTGATGGCTCATGCAGAAAGAGACTGAATAAACTTATTTAAATATTTTCTTTGTTAAGGAATATAAAATCGTGTTTTCTAGAAATAAAAGCTTATTCTCCATAGGTCCTTCCTAGTAGAAGACCTGAAGCAGAAAAAAAGTGACCTGCTAATGTTTAGTAAGAAAACACCTAGTTCTTAATCTGTTCTAAGCCAGTCCAGGTTTCAGACCATTGAGAAACAATTTTATATTAGAAAGTATAGATAGCCAACTAGATTAGCTGGGTTAAAATAAGTCTTGGAACTGGGGTAATATGAACTGAGTACGTGAAAATTATGAAAATAAGTTTGTTGTTATTTTATTCTCTAAGTAGTCTTATCTAAGGTATCTTATTTTTAGATACTGTCACAGATGAAAAAAAGACAATTTCTAGAGTTCAGAAGATGAGAAAACAGTCTGCAAAATGCTTTATGCTCTTAAGTGCTAAATGTAGTAGGTCTGATGGCTGCCTAGCTCTGCAAAAGGCTAATTATTTCATGTGCTGATTTTGATGACTTTTTAAGAGACTCTTCACAAGGAAAACTTACTGTGCCAACCATAGATGTGAGAAGAAAAGAGTATCCTAGGTCTTCTCAAAGCATTTCTTTACAAGCACGTGATACTGCCAACAGAAAAATTCAGCATTCAATAGCTTATTTTATAATTAGTTTTTATGAATCATTGACATTTCTAGGTTTCTCATAATCATCTAAACATGGTGCCAGTAAGTATAAAATCCCTCGTTTGCCATATTGGCATCCTAGTGCCAATATTTCTAATATAACTAATTTTCCTTAAGGTCAGTAAAAATTCTTACTGATCCTTACAATTCCATTCATGTAGAGAAGAGTTTCTTTCTAAGTAATGGTCTCTTGGGGAATCCTTTGATATTGCCTCAATTTCTCCAGCAAAATAATTCAGTGTTGTGATGCTTTCAATAAAAAGTATCATAGGATATTTTTTTCTTTTTCATGGAGAAATGGTTGCTCCCACAAAATTTAACTGTCACTATCTACCTCTTAGGGTTATGTGTGCTAAAAAAATATAGGAAATAATTTCTAAAGATGCAGTTAATAAGCCTAACATCAAACAACCATTGTGAGGCAACATTAGCAAAATTAAATAGCTGAGGGGGAAAACAGTTATTTCTTTGTTCCAGTATGATGATTTTGAATTATTTTTCCTTGTGAACTTGATTTTGTTAAATGCAAATCCCCATACTTTCAAAAAACTGTAATCTATCACATCTTTGCCACAGCATAAAAGCATCCCTATGGATACATACTGTAGAATAGCTTAAAGACAGTGAATCCACAATCTAGATGACTTCCTCTTGTTCATTTAAGAATATCCCAGAAAGTTTCTCTTCCTGGCTGTAAAAGGAGGATCACTTTTTCCTTGCTATGTCTTTTGAGGATGAAAATGCTTAATACCCTTTAAGGGGGGAGAGGGAGGAAAACTATGTATTTTAATACTAAAGAATTGCATTTGCATAACAACTAAACATAATTTGGCACTGCTACAGTTAATCTCTTATTCTCTCTGTGCATAAGCACCCCGTACCTGAGACAGTATTTACTAATTCTTCAGAATGAGTCACACTTAAGCAGCAATAAATCTATTGCAAAAATAATTTGGTGTCTCCCACTTAAAACAGATTCAGGAATTGCTAGCATTCTGTGGACCACTGTGTGGTAACCATCAGTTTAGGCAACCATCAGTTTCAGAGAAATGTTTCCACGTGTACTTTGTTGAATGCCATTCAGGAAATTGTCTAAGCAATTTATTTGTGATTTGTATTTTATCACAAAATCTGAAATTCTGTAGTGTTTAAAAATGGGATGAACCTTCCCCCATCCATCTTCCCAGAATGATATTTCATTTTCTTTATATGTTCATGTATACTTCCATATTTATAGATACAGTATCTCTGTTGTGAATGTGCCATTTGAAGTCTCAAAATCAAAATGTGGATTTCTATTTTGATCACCTGTGGTCCCAGAGGTGATGGAGGTGTAGCTGCCTCCATTCAAAACACCTGGAGGCTCTTCTACTTGATGAGTCAATTGTGGGTGGTGTAGCTCTGGGGAGAGAGAAGCAGCAGTGTAGTTTGTCTGTTTTTAAAAGCAAATTAACCAGCTAAGGAACTGCTTGTGAACCTGGTGTGTTAGTCCGTCTCTGAGCCCTGTAGGTTTCCCCATTTTGCTTTACAACTCCTCTTTCCCGCCCTCTTCAGTTCAGGTTTTATTTTCTAGATCAGTTAAACAACTTTGGTTTTGAATGATTTGGTTTTAATTATATTCATAAACAAGTAAAGAACAATAACTGCTAACCTTCATCCTTCTTTGAAAGGAATAAGGCAAATAATAAGTTTCCATATGTTAATTTTTTTATGATGTATGAAGTTGACAAATGTGCTATGTTTCTACATATAGGAAAAAAAATCTAGGATTAATATGTAAGCTATCTTGTGTTTTTGTGGTTTTGGTGGTTTAATTACCTCTACTATCGTATTATTAAATAACTGTATAAAAAGCAGTTATTTGCCTTGTAGCCTTCTCTAATCCCAGGAGTCTGAGGGTTTGGGGTTTTTTTTAGCTGAGAGAGAAATAAAATTTTGAGATAAAGTTCTTCTTGGGTGGCATTTGAGATGCAAACTGATCTCCTGTCTATCTTTCTGTGCGCATGTAAATGCATATTTTATGGAGTCTTGTCTTAAAACTTGAGACACTGCTACTGTGAAGTGGCTATCACACTCTTTCTAGTTATGGATAATTAAATATATTTTATATTTTTTAATTCCTTTTTTTTTCCTGCACTAGTAACTGAAGTTTTAAAATTATTTGTATGATAGCTAGAATGTAAAGTCCTGATATTATTAAACCTACACAATAAAATATTAAACAAAAAGTAGCAACTTCCACAAGAAATCTTATCTCCAACCAGGAATCTCATTAGCAGTGCAAAGTAGAATTGCTGTTTATTCACTGATAGAAGAATCTCTTCAGCAAGCTTACTGGAAAGTTTAAGTCTTGTGTAGCATCCAGGATTTGAATTGATTTTTGAATACATTTTTTCTAAGAATCTTCTATTGCTTAGCTTTTTGTAGTTCTGGGAAGAAATCAGAGATGTAAAACCCGTAAAATCACACTTTTAGACTGAATTATGCCTGAGATTCTTAGAATGGAAAAAGCAAATGAAAAGGAGAATGTTTTTTTTTTCTTCCATGTTTCTTTCTTTCTTGTAATCCAATGGCTCATGTTAGCCAGATTTCTTTGCTACAAATGCAAAGTCAAGAAACCTATCCATGACAGGATGCTAGTCAGGCAATGGGAGTGAAGGGTAAATGGCTGAATTATAATGCTTGATTTTAGGAGAGCACATTTTTGTCTCATTTGGGAATCTTCTTAGTGGGATCTCATGGTGAACAGGACTGCAGGGCTTAAGGGGGCTAGGAGAGCTGGGTAATCTTCAAGCACAGCCTCCTCACAACACAAGAACAGTCCATTGCAATGTGCAGAAGATTGATCAAGTGTGGCAGAAAGGCAGTGAGAATGAACAGGGTACTCCTGACTCAGCTCAAATGTGAAAACAAAGTGCAGAGGAGGAGGAAGCAGTGACAGGCTACTTGGGAGGAATATGGAGATGTCACCTGAGTATACAGAGATTGAGTTGCAAAAGCTACAGCTTACCTTGAGTTGAAACTAGCAAGGGATGTGAAGATCCACAGGAAGAACTTCTTTTACTTTTGCCTTCTATTTGCAGTGCAGTCAGGTTTTATTACATTCCCTTGGGCTGAGCAAGGAGCTGTTGTGTCAAATGTTTTAAGACAACGCTGTGGGAATTAATGCAGTAGGATGACCTGAGTAAAAAATACAGTTTTCAGTAACTGGTTTCACCACTGAATAAATTAATAAATCAATCTGCTATACTCTCATTTGGTATCATATCTGAAGTGCATGGATTAAATTAGACTTGGGTGAGATGCTTTAATTTGTGTCCTGGAAAAAGGCAGCTTTTTGTTTGGACGAGCCAAACTCTAGGGGGCTACACACAGCAGTGGAGTTTCACCTCAGCAAGGTAGCCTTCCTTGTTCATGGTGCTCAGCTCACAGATCTTAGTGAGAGGGGTTTTTCCAGTTGATCTCTACCTGATACAAGTGATACAAAAGGACTGCATCAGGTGTGCTTTGCAGTGTACAGCTTTCAGTGTTCACATACTTCCCAGATGCAGCACAAGGTTGAAGGTTTAGTGTGAGGCTCACTGTCCCAGAGGCATGGGTATTACGAAGTTGGAATATAGCTTGTTGTGAGTGGCCAGATCCTATGTATCCAGTTTAACACCTTTGTCTATTTATGTAACACTACAGAGGTGTATAAATCAAACTGGAGTTGAGCCAGTGGCAAACTTTGCCGATACAGCAGTTTCTCTGCCTTTCTACTGTAATTTAGAGCAGGCTTCAGGGAATTTTTTTAATTATGCAAAGTATCTTTATGGTTCTTGGCTGTCTAGGCTGGGGGGGATTGAATTATGGCACAGGCTCTTTTTCCTACTTGCTCAACAGGTGCAGTATGGGAACATACCCATTATGACTGAGATTCTAATCCTGAAATAAATTTTTTTATCAAGTTAGAGTGAAATTCAAAGTTAGTTTCACCTGTATTTATAGGGCATAAGGTTAGGGAATAGGGTGATAATTTTGCTTAGTGACACAGTGTCGTAAGACAAACTGTCAGGGAAAACCACCAGCCTGGCTGAACAGGGAGCTTTTGCTGGGACTTAAGAGAAAGAGGAGAGTCTACCACCTTTGGAAGAAGGGGCAGGAAGAGTATAGGGATTTAGTTAGGTCATGTAGAAAGAACATTAGAGGGGCAAAAGCTCAGCTAGAACTCAGCCTGGCCACCACTGCAAGAGATTAAAAAAAAGTGTTTTTACAAATATATAAACAACAAAAAAAGAACAAGGGAGAATTTCCACCCTTTATTGGATGCGAGGAGGAACACTGTTACCAAGGATGAGGAAAAGGCTGAGGTACTGAATGCCTTCTTTCCCTCAGTCTTTAATAGTCAGACAAGTTATCCACATGGTCTTCAGTCCCCTGAGAAAAAAGATAGGGATGGAGATCAGAATAATCCCCTCACAATCCAGAAAATAGTAGTGAAAGACCTGTTAAGCCAACTGGACACCCATAAGTTTGTGGGGCTGGATGGAATCCACCCAAGGGTGCCGAGAAAGCTGGCAGAGGAGCTTGCCAAGCCCCTCTCCATCATTTATCAGCAATCTTGGTCAATTGGGGAAGTCCTGAATGACCAGAGACTTGCCAATGTGACACTCTTCTACAAGAAGGGCAGGAAGGAGGAACCAGGGAATATTATGGAACAGTTCATCTTGGGGGTGATCACACAGCAAGTGCGGGACAACAGTGGATCAGGCCCAGCCAGCATGGGTTCATGAAGGGCAAGTCCTGTTTAACCAACCTGATC
>JANHGN010026472.1:0-17475 GCA_024605025.1 Megaceryle maxima
GTTTTTCCTTATGTTTACCCTAAACCTCTTGTGTTCCAACTTACTCCCATTGCCTCTTGTCCTAACACTGGATGAGACTGAGAAGAGTCTGGCTCCATCCTCCTTACACTCACCCTTGACATATTTATAGACATTAATGAGGTGCCCCCTCAGTCTCCTCTTCTCCAAGCTAAAGAGACCCAGTTCTCTCAGTCTCTCCTCATAAGGGAGATGCTTCACTCCCTTAATGAAGAAACTTACACTGGGAACCCTGACATTGAGCAAAAGCTATCCACAAAAAAAGAAACATAAGCATTCTGCTGTAGTCACAGAAGACTAGAGGTAGCACTCTTGTAATAAACTTTGCAAGGCATGGCAAAAAAAGCCACCAACTCATAGGAGAGATGAGACTCAGAGCTACTGATGTGCCTGCTGTATTAGCTGTCATGAAAATTGTGTCTGTGGCTGATGCCTGAGCAAGCAGGTTCGAAAGCAGAGACTTTCAGCTTTATAATACGATACAGATTCCTGGTCTTTTCACATGTGGGTAAGTAATAAGAACCTACTGATTTGATTTTTTGCTCCATCCTCAAACACAGTTTGTAAACTAAATAAGGAGTTCATGACTTGACCTATCACCAAGACCTCAACAGTCTAAAAAGAAATTTAATTTTCTTCATGTATACTTCAGGGATAACAATATGAGAATTACAGTGATGTGCCCATTTGCTAAAAGAAAAAAATCATATTGACAGCTACAGATGGGATGAGAGAGGAGGTCACTGAAAACATGAATAGAATTGAACCACAGCCACAGGTCTTTAACAAAATCTGCACCATCATTGGATTTGTGCAAATTAACTACTAACTTTCTCAAACATTGACCATGAATTTTTTCTTCAGGTTTGAGAAAAAACATCACACTTTTAGCAAGACAATAACATGCACTGGAGAATTGAAGGGAGCCGGAAAAAGAGGTGAAAAGAAAGCAGTTTCTTTCCTGCCCTCCAATAACAAACTTAACTGTGAAAGTAAGATTTTATCTGTACCTGTGCATTTCTTGATATTGCTGTTTCTTTTTCCGTGTGATCCTAACTTACATCCAAAGTTCTCCTCCCAAAATTCTGCAAACCAGACATTTCTTCGATTGTTGGCAAGTGTTCGGCTCCGAAAATATCTGTCAAAGCCTACATTTAAGAGAAGTGGAAAAAATACTAAAATAGGATACAGCATTAAAAGTCATTTAAAAACAGTAACAGATTTTATATAAATAGCAGAACAATAAAAGGCTTTAGGTTTAAATTACTGTAAGATTTCATGAGCACAGCAGTATCCAAGGATTAAAAAAACCCACAGTCTATTTGTTATCATCTCGTATTTTGCTGTAGAATAAAATTTCTTTCAATATCTACAGCAGTTAAAGAGTCTCTAAAGCTCCAGAACATTCTAGGATTAAAAAGAATTTTTAAAAATGCAGATAGTTAGGGAAATAGCTTCATTTTGAATACACAAATGACCCAAATAAAGAATCAGATTCCTACAAGAAATTAGACAGACTATAATCACTACTTACTCAAAGTTTGTCGTTCAAATAAATTTAATTTTAAGGCCACCTAAAATCACCACGTCCCTCTCCAATGAACTAGAGAACTTCCAGGACACTTGGAATTCTGCTTCTATTTATATGTTCAATGATTTCAGTTGAGAAACTAAAGCTTACATCTGATCAGCTCTGCACCAGCCTTACCCCTACACCCCAGCAGCCATAATGAAATTATGACTAACACATACTGTCTGGGTTAAGCTCTTTACATGTGGCTAATTTCTCCAAGTAGCATCAATAGTGCTCAGGTTTTCTAATCATTTACCAGTTTAGAGCAGTTAAGACAGTAAGAGATACTACTATATCCAGTACCAGGCATAACATGATTCATACCAACAATTTTCATTTCATCCACCAAATCAGAAATTTGTTAATATAGTGTCGTCTTAAAATAAGTTTAGGAGAGGAAAGTAGAGCCTAGATTGTTCTCCCAGGAGAATGAGCTGACTCATTATCATCTGATACTCTCCATTTTTGTGTCAAAGAAACACCAGGCCACAGGTAAGAAGCTCTCCACCACGTATGCTCGTTAATAGACAATTATAAGATTGCCCAAGATTCAGCATTTCTTCATCTCAACAGAGATATTAAATGAGTACTGAATGAGGCCAACTCAAGCTACTTAGTTGGTAAGTTTTCTCTGATTTCCCTGTAATCAAGGACAATGTCATTTTTTATTTTATTTTTTTTTTCAGAGGGCTAAGGTGCTTGAATATTGTTAGAAAATGAGGGGTTTGTGCCGTGTGCGTTCCTACCATCTATTGATGTTCTTTTGGGCAGAATGGTTACTGCTCCTTCAGCAATCTCCTCTTGCTGCTGAACTGGTGAAATTTTTGACCCCCAACTATCTGAGCCAATCCAGAGGAAATGTCCAGATTGATTAGCTTTTTTGGCTGCTTCCAGTATTCGCCTGCAAATAAAACAGCAAATGACTAATTAAACAAACTGCATTTACAAAGAACTTGAAAATCCTCAGAAATCATTCCTCCTATACGTAAGTAAGCTCACATTAACCAACCAAGTTAATAGTTTCCATAGTCTAAAGTACATTCAACAGCAGCTGTACTGAACTCAAAATACAGTGCTGTACAAGTTGGGTTTTTTTCCTCTTCAGTCATATTTTTCTGGCATTCTTATTGGTTTCTTCCTTTTCAGTGACTAATAACAATCTATTGGAGCTGCACTCAGGAACCATAAGCAAGTTAGATATTCACACAATACAGGACCAGCACACTGTATAATTTCAACTCAACTTCTTGTCACCAGATTTCCAAGGCTTTTTACACGGGATTGAATTTGAAACCTCCCGTTACCCAATTCTGCATTGGCCAAGTGAGCAACTTTGTGAAGAGAGGACATCTTTAACACACAAAACTAGGCACCTGATATCATCTTCATTTGCAAACATGATCACTGCTCGAGCATTTGGAGTTTCCAACAAGCGCTTGATGATCTTTTCAAATTCTCCTGGTCTTGGTTCCCGAGGGATTTTGAGTGACTGAGCAATGCAAACACCTCCTGAGAAAAATTAAAAGAAAATAAAAAGAATTTTAACACATTACTATCTGCATATCAGATAATCCATAGTTAACTAGGTAAGATAAGAAAATATGAGGGTTATCTGAGATAAGGCAATGCAGCCAAAGTTTATCTATGTACTTTCAAATATGCACTATACACATTTTAATACTTAATACCGCCCTAAAGAGTACAACTCAGTTACATGTTACTTTATTTTTTATATGTAATTTAAAACAACATCCTGAGCCAGACCCCCAAGCACTGAACTCGGGCTCAGCTGGACTGAGTTCCAGAGATGTACCACGAACTGTGGCAGCTGAGAACCCAGCCTTGCCACAGGATTGCAGTGAACCATGGAGTCACAGTTTGACAGTTATCTTATGTTCAGAAGGCGATTCTTCCACCTCTGCCTTTTCAACGGAGAGTATAAGGTTAACAATATGTGCTGTGGTTACAGAATTAAGTACAGAAATTGAAATGTTATTTTACGAAAAAATACATGCGGATCATTTCCAATTGTTATTATGACACTTAATTAAGGTGTCTTAATTAATTAAGAGGCTTTGGGTTGTCACTGGAAATCCTGAATTACTAATCAGCAAATGAACACAAACGCACAGATTGTATTTATATCTTCTCCTGACAGAAGGAGGGAAGTGTTAATTGAAATCTCTACATTTTACCTGTTACGCAAAAATAGACAAATTTCTGCAGAAGCTGAGTGATTTCTAAAGGATTTCTTGCACTGGTGCAGAGGAACCTCTACTTCCCAGTTACAACACTGCTATCAGACAAGAGAGGACATGAGGAGATAAATTCCCCGAGCCTCTTTCATGAAGCACGGTGTCCAGATTGGCACTAACTTCCTTTTTGTGATTGTTTAAGCTTTATTTTATTTTTCCTTTAGGAACTATTGTCTGATTTGCATTGGTACATTTAACTCCCACCAATACTTGCTCTTGCCTGCGCTTATTCCCAAAACAGGAGCCTCTTGTGGAAAATCTAAATAAAACTAGAAAATTAAGAAAATGAGAAAATGTTTCTTTCTCACAAGAAGTTACCTGTTACTAGACAAGAGCAAAGGAAATAAAAACTTTTGCAACTCTGCATCTAAATACACTGAAGATTGTCTTCAAATCTTTAAAAGAGCTGTTTGTTTTTAAAAAATAGTGGTATTTATCTTCTCATGTATAAGATCATTTTGGGCATATACATGTCTAGATACTAGAGGTAATTAGACAACTAAAGTCACAGCTAGAAGACTGTGTTGTATATGGGGAGGATTTCCAACTTTCTCAACAGTCTTGTCCTCCCTATCACAATGTAGCCTCATGTTTTGCCAAAGTACTTCACTTATTAGGTTGAAACACGTTGCCAGTGATAAGATTTGAACAAAAACAGAGGTCCAGCCAGAGGCAGCTTGGGCTGTAGAGCTTCATTCTTGTATTAACTTTCTTAAGGTGAATGTATCTTCATTCTTGTATTAACTTTCTTAAGGTGAATGTATCTAATATTTAAGCAAAACACACAAAGAAACAAAAGCTATTTATGAAACCTTTTTATTTTTTTTCACCCAAATGCAGTATTTAGTGAAATTTTGGGGATTCATTATTAAATTTTGTTCTGCCATTGCAGAATGCCATCAACCTCAATAGTTCTCTGCACAGGCAGATCCTAAGTTGGAATCAAGTTGAGACATGGCATAAATGAAGCATGGAATTATCAACTGCCAGTATAAAAATAACAACTTCCAAATGAAAACTGTTCTAGTCACAGGCAAACATACCACCTTTTTCAGCTACGCACCGATTTCTTGGGACATTACATTATTATTTTATCAGATTGAGAGATGGATGCTACCATACAGATTTATCCTGAATTCTCCTTTGCTTTATATGAAAGAAATAATATTTGCAAATCAAAACATCTGCCATTTCTAAGAAAAATTGTTTGTACGCATTTCTTTACCATCTACAAAGAGTATAAAGATACAACATAAGTAATTTATGCTTCTCTGCTTTAAAATGGAATATAGTGCTTTTTTCTGGCAACACATTTCTTCACATTTTTATGAGCAGCCTATGATGGACAGCTAATTTGCCAATAATAACAGATGAGCCCATATAGCAGGTGACCCTCATATTCACCAGGTATCTCTGACAATCCAGTAATGAAAAGAAGGATGCTGTACTATGAAAAGCTTTAACCAATTTTCTAAACTGATATTAAGCTATTGTGACAGACACTAAAAAAGGCCTTTATGGCAATTTCTTTTCCCAAGTAACAGAGCTGAAATGTAAGAGAAATATTTAGCAGACATCTTGTAAATTAACAAACAGCAACTCACTGTTAAAAAACTGAAAAACAATGCCAAGTCTCAACCGTCCCTGTAGTTATTCATGCACAAAAAGCAAAACACATCCTAAAAAAATGACATAAAGAAATAATTTGTTACCTTATAAATTTTAAGAGTGAATTTTTCAAGTATTTCTATTCATGCAATGTCCCTTAGGAAAAAAAAAATAATCTTTCCACATAAAACTCAACTGCAAATATTAAAAATGCTTATATATAATATATTATGTACAGCCATCTACAATCTGTGTGGAAGGGATATCAAGGAATGAAAAATAGCAGTATCTAGAAAGGCTATTTTCAGTCAAAATGGTGTAGAAGAAACACCATTCCATCATTGCAGGAGCAAGTTCAATCATGAGTGTACTGTTCGTCTTAGCATCTCTACACTGAAGAATGTGTTAAGTACTACTAGGAACAAAATAAAATGCATTTCAGCCTTGTTGCTACATTTATAATGAATTGTGTAAACTAGCTCCAACAAACAAAACACTTCTTGTACACCCTTATCTATATATTGCAAAGACAGCTGTTGCTCGAACAAATAACAGAGTATCAATATTCAGCTAATGACGAAATGCTAGATACACAAAGGTACTTAGGACATTACGGTGTCTAACCTCTCAGCACCCTGCTGCCTTTGAAATCTACAGCCTGGGCTAAGTGCCCAGACACAGAGAGAAATGAGTGTCTAGGAAAAGGATTCATATGAGCCAGCAAACTGAATAAGGAATCATTATTGCTCCAAACTAGCTAACAGAGGTACTAAAAGGACAGGTTTTAAGGCCAGTAGTTAGGATAATCTTATGAAGTGTGAAGAAAAGAGAGATTTCCCCAAATCAAGAAGAAATACAGTTCGAGAACAGACATGTCGTGTGTGATACCCATGCATTTACCATTTGCTGCAGGGGAACCAGAGGGCAAATGGTTCAGATACCTAATGTCCCTGGAAGATTTACAGCTGTGAATCATAAAAACAAATAATGCCTCCATGTTTCGCTCCATCAGCATCTCTGACTCATATGGCATGATGACTGCTTGACCCTGTTGCTGATTTCTAAAACGTTTGTTATCCTTCATTGTCTGGAGATGTACCTAAAAAAAAATACATTTACCTTGGCTAAAATTTTGATTGCTATAATAGTTGCATGAGGAAATGAGAGCTAACTATCTTCTAACTGAAAAGGAAATTTTGTGATCAAACACATTCAGTTAAAAGGACTTATCATCAGGCTTTAGTGAGGGCTGTACTAAAAGCTTAAGTAATTGAGACCAAGAAGGGAGTCAGTCAGACAGACTCATTTCAGGTAGCTCAACTAGGAATAGATACCACTAATTGTACCCACTCCTACTTTACCTTTTCTCTACTTCATATATGACATAGGAGATGAAAGTGAGGATCTACATCTGCCGTAGATTTTAAAGACATTAAGAAGGCACTGATAGAAAGTAGTTCTTCAACTACTCTGGGGAAGAAATATATAAAATTCCTAGCAACAAACTGTGCTAAGCCTCTTTTGTCTGTTCTCAGATCTGTAAAACTAAGGCTGTACTTGAGTCATCCCAGAGCTTGATTTGAGGAATAGAACAGTTAATATGAACTGCACTGTGTCAGTGATGATAAGCATCCATTTGTCTTCCGTCTAACAGCTATCAAGTGTGAAATCCAGCACCTGAGGCCAGGGGACCATGAAGAGAAGGAAAGTGGTTGTGAGAGCTGGAAATCAGGCTCACACCAAGAGCTGCCCCTCTTGAGATCAAGAGCTCACTCCAGCCATGGTTAGCAGCTGGTAATTCATCTGCTTTTAAAAGAGAGACTTACCCATATCTTATCTACAATAATACGGGTTTGAGTTATTCTTCATTGTGATAAAAATCACATCTTAAACAAATTGTTGCATGCTCGGCTTGGCTTGCTTACAGGTGCTCTGCATAATGCAGCTTGTGGGAAACAGGTTATCACCAAACAAAAAACTGCTAGATTTTGAAAATGTTGTTAGTACTCCTGATTGATGAGCTTTTCCCTTTCTTTTTATGCTCTTGCAACAATGATTCTACCAATGAAAAAAAAAACCAAACAAACAAAACCAACCAAAACAAAAGGGAAATGTAGTACCTGAATCATTTTGGTGGTTAAACTTATGGTGATTTGATAATGATAAATATTCATTTTAGTTCTCAAGGGTTCTGAAGTCACAAGATGGCATGCTAATTGTAAACCATTAAATACTCAAGTATGCGGAGGTGGGTGTCAGAAGTGATGTTGAATGTGTATGTGGAAAATAGCAAGCTGACTTGGTAGGAAACTTGCACTAACAAATTAATTTCCCGAGGCGAAATCTGAAAGTTGAAACTCAATGTACATAGAGGGGCCATATTCTCTCCTACCCCAGCTAAGATCCAGCACTTCATTATGGATCAACTACATATGATACAAAAGAAAGAGCATTGTCTCTCTATCAAAGAAGCTGAAGAAGGTTTTCAGTTCGTGTTCCGTGTTGGGACCACAACCATACTACTCAGAACCAGTTGAGTTATGAGCTCTAAACCAACCAGTCTAAATTATTTTATTTCCCCGTATATATTACTAGCCTTACCACTGTAAAATGGAAAGAGATCAAGCTATGCACTTGCTTTGACAAGACATCTTTCTTAGCACAAGGAGGCGTACCTCACCAGACTCGGTATACACGACTGCAAGTCAATTATTTCATGGCAGCTTCATCACAAATCACAGCGTTCCTGAAAAAGCTCAAGACAAATAGCCAGAGCACATCTGGGACCCATTCCTATCTGGCAGGACTTTCCCAGCTGCCTTCAAATATATATTTTCTTTTTTTAAGATGAATTATATGTGACTGGTCACCAGGCTAAGAAAATTTTAATGCAGGCCTGTGGAGTATTTCCAAAAGACATTACAGAAATAAGTAAGGGCAGAGAAGTTCTTATTCCAAGCAGGGGACAGATGTCAAGAGACTCAGAAGAAGCCTCAGTAATAAACTCCCCGGTGAGGCACACAGGGTGCTGTCACAGGCAGACACAGCCCCTCTCTGACAGGAAACTATGTGCTTCTGACAGTACCACATGATGCAAGAGAACATGAGGAAAACCAGACAACTGCATTTCTCCTCCTCTGCCAGTCTCTTCCCTGGTTATATTGAAAGTCTGCTATAGACCTGGTTATACTGAAACTGCTCCAGTTGCCAGGAACCAAGCTCAACATGAAGATTGATGGAGATATTAAAAACAAGATGCTTCATGTCAAGTTCTGTTAACAAAAATCAGTATAGCCTTGTAACTTAGTGAATCCATCAAAGCATTCTTTTTAAGCATACTGTTCATTATATGATAAATGTGAATGCCAAGAAATCTGGATGTTACAGATGAATAAGGTAAGTGACTGTTCTGCATGGGACTTTCACTGCTGCTGATACCAGGAATTTTCAGGAATTATTATTTAAACTGTGACCAACTTACTGCCATCTCTTGTGTATCCTAAATGCACTTAAAAATAATTTTCTAGAGTATGAGTCAACAGGGAGTGACACCTAGGAAGGTGCAATTACAAGTTGAAGATCAAATAATCAGATCAAGCAATAATTTTGCAAAATGTAAATGTCTCTTTTACTGCCAAAGTACTGTTGCTGTGAGGTCTAAATGCAGCCATGTATTCTTTTCAGAGCTACCTTCACTACCCTAAGAAACCACATGATCACCAATGTAGCTCTAAGGACTTGAAGGGTGGCTTAGTTCTACAAACAAGTACAAGCCTCCTGCAGGCTTTGTGCTCCCGCTGAAGTCCATGACATGGAATCTTCAACTGCTATTCATGTCCAAATCTAGTGCCAGTAAACCACCAACTGCAGTACTGAAATATCCCAAACTCTTGTGGTTTTTAATTTCCTCAGAAGCTCACCCGATACCTCAGCAAACAATTCACTTACTCTTTTAAAGGCAGTTAATTCTTTAGCCAACAGTGGCAAGATGTTTTGATGTCAGGTAATAGACAAAATTTTTTTTTTTTAAACTTAAATAATTAATATAATACTCTCAATAGACAAAGTGGCACTTAGTATCCAATACAATAAAGCATAATGGAAGATGAGAAAATTTGTTACAATCTTTTAAAAGACAAAACCATTCTGCATTTTGAGCCCATACATTCTCTTTTTTCCTTTATTTAAGTCAAAAAGAAAAACAAAATCAAAACCATTTTCTCAAAATCCCTTAATATTTATGACAAAGTTGTTTTTATTGCACAAGCAAGTCAATGATGCTTTTCACGAACATGTCAGCTACAGTCATGAGCTTTTTTACTCAAAACTAATGGCCTTTAAGAGATCGAAGTCTCATTTATTTAGTGTTTTAGAAAAGGCCTTTTAGCAATGTTTTTTTGTTGGGTCTTCCTTTTATTCATTCTTTTTCTAAAAAAAGAAAAAAGTAGAAGGCATTCAGTGAAACCATGAAAGAACACAAAACATTCTGATAAATACGATTTGTCCATTCCTTTTAAACCTGTTTTTTTTCACATTCCTGTATGTATTCAGAGGCATACAGCCATGCATATTTCACAAACCCATGCACTCACACAGATACTTACATCATGGGCAAAGCAGATGTTACTTCTAAAATAGAAAAGGAAGACAGAAAAAAAAAACAAGCTCTGGTTCCATATGAGACCACTAGCTATTGGCTTCAGTCATCAGAGTCTGTCTCTAAGGTGACATGAAGAGATAATGATTATTTTATACTTCCATTCTGAACACTGAAAAAATTTCTTTTCTTTCTTTTTTCTTTCTTTCTTTTTTTTTTTTTCTTTTTTTTTTTTTTTTTTTTCCTGGAGGAAACATTTCTAAATGTACCATTAAGCTTCCATTAATACCAGCATCTGAAGGAAAATAAGTGCAAGGGATAGTCTCACCATCATCAAACCTAGAGATTTTTATTTTTTTTCAGGTTTGGATAAAAAAATCCCCTACATGACACATTTTATATCTTTGACTTTTTAGTGCTGTTTGTGTAAATGAAAGCCAACTTCCACAGTCTTTTAAGTGAGAGGCTAAAAGAAAAATTCATCTATAGTAAAGATGTTTATGAATGGATAAAAAAATCACACAACCAGGAAAGAAGAAAAAAAAAATAAAAAGCTAGAAAAGAATGAATTCTGAAAGCTTGTGAGGGAAGAATTTTCCCCTCCACAGAGCATCACTGTGTAACTGGTTCATAAAGGACGTGGGATGCCCAGTCAAACTTTAAAACCATCTGTGGCCAAAAGACTGTAATTGAAATTGGTCTCCACTTACATTTACTGGTCAGCTGTTGCAGTGCTTTCACAGCTATGTCTTTTTTTATCATCACAGTGGGTATGAATATCTCTCCCTAGGGAAACATGGTTCTATCTGCTTGCAGATTTAGCACTTGCAGCAGCATAGTATGAAAAGTCTGGTCTACTGGGGGCCTGACAGGGTCCATCTGTTTAGAGAAGGGGGAGAGCATCTTTGGTCATAGGCTTGCCAAGCTGGTGAAGAAGGATTTAACCTAAAGTTGCCATCCCACTCCTACCAGTTTGATGCCAGTGGCAGCATTAGATGCCCAGAGCCTAAAAAGGGATCATAGGTCAGAAGGAGAGCAGCTGAAGAGCAGCACAAAGGAATTCCAGCCACTCCAGCCACTAAGTCAGCTTCATCAGGAGCCCAAGTAAAAAGCCTCTATGCAAGCACAGGCAGCACTGGGAATAAGCAAGAGGTGTTACTGATGTGCACATGCTTGCAGGACTACAATAAAATGCCAATAATGGCATCACAGAGATATAGTGGGATGGCTCCTATGACTGGAGTGTTGGAATGGAACGATACAGGCTCTTTAGGAAGGACAGGCAGGGAAGACAAGGAGGGGGTGTTGCCTTCTATGTCAAGCATCATCTGGAGAGCATGGAGCTCCACCTGGAGACAGATGAGGAGTTGACCAAGAGTTTATGGGTCAGGATTAATAAGAGGGCAGGGACAGATGACATTATAGCAGGAGCCTGCTACTGGACACCTGACCAGGAAGACTGAGTGGATGAGAACCTCTACAGACAGATAGGAGCAGCCTCACATGAACAAGCCCTTGTCCTCACGGGAAACTTCAACCACACCAATGTTTTTTTGGAGGGACCACACAACAGAGCATAAGATAAGCAATTCAGAGGGTTCCTGGAATGCACTGATGATAACTTCCTTCTCAAAGTGATAGAGGACCCACTGAGGACAGGTCCTACGCTGTTCTCACCAATAAGGAAGGGCTGGTGGGGAATGTGAAGCTCGAGGTCAGCCTTGGCTGCAATGACCATGAAATGGTGGAGATAGAGATCCTTAGGACAGTGAGAAGGGTGCACAGCAAGCTAACTACACTGGACTTCAGAAGAGCAGGCTTTGGTCTCTTCAGAGATCTGCTTGGTAGAGTGTCATGGAACAAAGTACTGGAGGGAAAAGGGGCCCGAGAAAGCTGGCCAATATTCAAGGAACACCTCCTCCAAGCTCACGAGCAATGCATCCCAGAAAAGAGGAAATACAGCAAAAACACCCGGACATTTGTGTGGATGAACAAAGAGCTCCTGGACAAACTCAAACACACACAAAAAAAAGGCACATGGAAAATAAGGAGGCCATTGGTGACAGCCAGCACAGCTTCACTAAGAGCAAATCATGCGTGACAGCTTTGTTGGCCTTCTCCAGTAGGGTTACAGCACTGGTGGATAAGGTAAGAGCAACTGACATTATCTACCTGGACTTGTACAAAACATTTGATACTATCTTGCACAACATCCTTGTCTCTAATTTGGAGACATGGATTTAACAGATGGACCACTCAGTGGATAAGGAATTGGCCGGATGGTTACACTCAAAGAGTTGCAGTCAACGGTTCAAAGTCCAACTGGAGACCAGTGATGAGTGTCTGTGCCTTCCTCGGGGGGTGGTATTGGGACCAGTGCTGCTTAACATCTTTGTGGGAGACATGGACAGTGGGACTGAGTGCACCCTCAGCAAGTCTGCTGATGACACCAAGCTGTGTGGTGTGGTCAACACACTGGAGGGAAGGGATGCCATCCAGAGGGACCTTGACAGGCTTGAGAGGTGTGCCTGTGTGAACCTCACCAAGCTTATCAAGGCCAAGTGCAACATTCTACTCTTGGATCAGGGCAATCCCAGGCACAAATACAAGCTGAGCAGAGAATGGATTGAGAGAAGTCCACCAGAGAAGGATTTGGGGGCACTGGTTGACAAGACACTCAGCATGACAGAGCAATGTGTGTATGCGCAGCTCTGAAAGCAAATCATATGCTTCACTGAATCAGAAGAAACGTGGACAGCACGTCAAGAGCAGTGATTCTGCCCTTCTGCTCTCCTGAGACCCCACCTGGAATACTGTGTTCAGCTTTGGGGGCCCCCAACATAATAACATAACAATGACCTTGTTGGAGTGAGTCCAGAGGAGGGCCATGAAGATGATGGCTGGAACACCTCTCCTATGAAGACAGGCTGAGAAAGTTTGCATTGTTCAGCTGGAGAAAAAAAGACTCCAGAAAGACCTTATAGCAGCTTCCCACTAAAAGAAGGGTGCCTACAAGAAAGCTGGAGAGGGACTTTATGCAAGGGCTTGCTCTGATAGGACAAGGTGTAATGTCTTTAAACAGAAAAAGGGTAGACTTACTAAGAAGGAAGAAATTCTGTACTGTGATGGTGGTGAGGCACTGGAACAGGTTGCCCAGAGAAGCTGTGAATGCCCCATCCCTGGAAGTGTTCAAGACCATTTGGAGGTGTCCCTGTCCATGGCAGGGGCTTGGAACTAGATTATCTTTAATATCCCTTCCAACCCAAACTGTTCTACAATTCTGTGGAAAAAAAAAAATAAAAATAAATGTATACTGCTATTTTCTCTTTCCTGGCTACATGCCAGGTGCATCCTTAATGAGGGAAGGAGACCCACTTTATTTTGGTTTGTTTTCTAAAGATCAGGCAAACTTAGGCATTTATGAAACTTCTTTTCAGAACCTAGATTTTAAAAGATTTCCTAATTATTTTCTTTAAGTAAAGTTCTGATTTATAACAAATTAATAGTGTGAACTCCAACTCTGGCCTGTGGTTACCTAGCATGTGTTTCTCTGAAGGTAAACCTGCTTGAGTATGGCCCTTATTCCTTCCTCCATTTCTCTAAAATTCTCAGTACTAATGAGCCTAAATAGCAGTAAAGATTTGGACTTCACATTTTAGGGAGTTTAGATGCAAATGGCTGCTTCAAAAATTTCTAGAGGTGGGTCAGGCATAAAAATTGGCAGTTCACCTCAAAGTACAGTCAATGAACAGTCCCAAGTCACAATCCCCGATGAGTGTATTCAGCATCATGAGGATGACAGAGATTATATGATTCTTTATAACTGTTTTTAGTCAGGAAAAGAAACCCTGCTACAAGAAGGGCTGGAATCTGCAAAAACATTTATTTCTAAATAAATATAACCTTTCCTCTTTTAGTGTAATTTGTTCCCTGCGGGGATCTTTGGTTTAACATTTTTTTATTTCCCACCCTCTTTATTTTAAATATTTCATCAGTGATATAAAAGAGAGTTTTCAGTTAAGTTGTCCTGGATTGCCTAATTTGAATGGTAGGCTGGTGTCCTATTTTCCCCCTGCACGCTTCTTACTGCGACCGTGGTGTTCAGAGAGTGCCTTCAGTCACCTCCTTTACACTGAAACGCTGTACACAGGCAGCAGAACCTGACTTTTAATCATGCCTTCTAAGAAAAACAGCAGCAGTGAGTAATGTTCTCATTCTCAACAATTTTGGTCTGCCTTTCTAAGTGAAAACATTCTTCTTTGTGGACATAAAATATCCACAGATTTCTTGTATTCACTGGAATAGTAATAAATATATAAATAAAAGATCGCTTCTTTTTGCTATCCTCCAGAGGAGCCTGATGTCTCTAGGCATTTATTACCAAGTGGTAAAATACCTCTTGAGAAGAAGTTTAGAAGTGAGTGGATCTGCTAATTAGTCTTATCTTGAAGCACGCTGGGATGAAAGATTAGCTTAATTCATAAGGCCCTAGAGGAAAAAAAGGCATCAGGTCAAAAGTGGCTAACCAGAAGACACGCTTAGAGGGCTGTAATGTGCCTGAAAACTGAGCAGGGAAGCCTTCAGAAGACCTATGCATGCAATAAAAGAGACACTGCAAACTGAACACATGTTCACCTGTTTTAAGGACTGTAACAACAATGTAGAAATGATGGGACAAGAGTAAAAACACTGAAATGGTTTTAATTCTGGAGTATAATAAATGATGAAAAAGGTACTCACCTGTTCTTGGATGAAAGGTACCATCTATGTACATATAAAATAAACTGCAGAAATACATCAATGTTTACTTTTAGTAAATGTCTAATTACTCACATCTGTCTTTTGTTTGAGGACACAAATATCAGATTAATCTTCCAAATTAATCCTATCTTGTAAATGTTAAAGCAGGCATATAAGTCTACTATGTATTCTCAGTCCTTCTTCAGGAAAGAATAAAGTCCTTACTCAGTAAGTGCAGGTAGCAACTCTTGTAAGTCGAATCACTGATGATTTGTTAGATTCTGGATAGAAGGTCCAATATGTGATCTGATTCAGGCCTATTCCCACTATTTCTAATATGGTGGGAATGCACTGCCTTGCCTTGCTAAGAAATGACCTGCATGCAGGCTCAAAGTTTGCTTTTATGTAGTCTGTCAATAGTTGTACTAGGACAGGATTTAACTCTGCCTACCCTTTTTTCGGATGGTAGAAACATGGCTTCATTCTCACTAAAACTCTGAAAGGAACAAAGACTCTACCTAACATCAAAGAAGAAAAAACATGGGAAGAAAGCTCTTATCCATGCAGGAAGAAACAGAAGAACTTGCTCTTTCCATCAAAGTGCACAGCTAATGTAAGATCCCCTGGGAAGAATGGCAGCTGATTTTTTTCTCCTAGGCTAGATGATTCCCCTCCAGAATATAGGGATCTCAGTCAACCTCAACCAAGCTGCTCGCTGATATTAGCTGAATGAACGCAACCGTGTTCTGAATTAAATAACAGTACACTACTGTAAAAGGGATATCTGGAGGCTTTCACTAATGTAACTATCAAATGGATGAAAAGCAATGTCTGTAAGTCAAGGAAGGCTTAGGACACAGAAAACAGATCAAACACTGTGAAGATGTTTGTACCACAGTTCAACTCTCTACCCTTCTTAGTTCTACTAGAAATGAAAACTTGTAAGTGCTTTTCCAGCTTTGATTCTGGCTAGATTTTAATGTTTCAAAATTAGAAGAATCCAGATCCATCTCCTTCCATGTGGAAGGAGCTGTGCTATTAGCTGTAAAAGAAATGGAAGGAAATGGTTGCTTTGTGATAGGCTATGTATTGAAGGTGTCTAGTAACTGACAAAAGATGTCTTCAGCTCACCCCCTCCTAATAAAACGTTTGATATATCCATCATATTTTGTAGACAATGAGGAAAAAAAAACCCTATTACACACACAAAAAAAAAAACCCTGTAATGACTAAGTACATAAGTACAAAATTACTTTTACTGAACATTGCACAGTAGTGGACACCATTATGCTGTTAATACAAGCTGAAATAAAAGCCTATTTTAATGTGCATCTAGTCTCCACATAGAACTTTGATCAACAAACTATCTCATCAAGGCCCTGAAGGATTTTTCCATGTCTATGCTACTCATCTGATCACATGGCTTCAATGATTTGATACAATTCTTCTATCAAATATAACATTTTTAAGCACCCTTCATTATGTTTTTCTTTTTCCCAAAAGCTATCAAAAATTATACCAGACAAAAATCTATTATCCCTGGACCACTTATATCTCCCTCACTGTAAAGGAAAGATGCACAAATACATGGTTTCAGAATTAATTAATTCTAAAATGTATTGCCCATCAACTCTGTCAAAAGTTGTAACAGAGGGAAAATAAAGGTACTGCATTTACTCTGAATTATATCTTGAATAAAGACGTAAGATTAGTCTGTGGACTTGCGAGAAACTCTACCTTGCAGTAACAAAAAAATCCATCCTGTTACTTGATGAAAGTAGGAAATGAGGATAAAAACATTAAGATAACACAGAAGACAAAGGGAATATAACAAAGCAAGTAAGGACTGGAGAGCTGTGCTACAATCACTCATTGTTCAGTGTAAAGCACAAATAATAGTGCTGATACTAAAACAGTATCTTCTGCAAATGGCTATTGCTAAAATAATAATATACCTTTGTTTGCAATGCTTTGTGATTAATCACTGTCAAGTCTTGAAGTGGAAAAATTATGCAGTGGAAAAAAATATGCAGTAGGAATGAAACCTTTATTCTCCAGACTTCCACAGAACCTTCTTGCTCTGCTGTTTTAAGAAGTTTCATCAGTGAAATACACGTACTTCTGCCAACAGCAAGTAGAGGAACAAATATAGCTCTTCCAAACCCTCCGTAATAAAGCTACCTTGGTAATTTGCATTATTGAAGTCAAACATGTTTTCAAATCCCAGAAGAACTCAATCAAATTTACTAGAAATTTGAATACTGAACTTCTACCTTGTTTAAATTTTGAATTGATAGCAACCAAAATACCACAACTTCAAGACTACTTTTCTGCATGAGAAAGACCACAAGTGGCCAAAGACAGATGAAGTTCCATTGAATTTAGTATCGGAAAAGGCCGATTCATCAGGAATGCCTTTGCCACCATTTAAAAAGTTTCTGGTGATGGAAAGTAGGAAAAGCAGAAGGAAATAATTTTCAGTGGTAAAAAGCAAGCAAGAGCCCTGAAAAGCGCAAACAACTTCTGCCCTCTTTTTTCGTGTGTTTGTTTCCTGTGCAGATGGACTGGCTTATTTTAGAACACAGAGTAGCACCCCCCCCCCAAAAAAAAAAAAAAAAAAAAAAAAAATGGGAGAAAAAAAAAAAACACCAAACAAACAAAAAAAAAAAAAATAAACGGAAAAA